>WOFM01000163.1:0-84128 GCA_011428145.1 Ericerus pela | reverse complement strand
ATGAATTACTCTCGCAACAGAAATAATTAATGAATTTAATAATATTTTTATGGGAAAAACAGATGAAGTTTCCATTTGTAAAGTACCCAAACAAGTTGTCCGAGTAGACGACAAAACCCCACTGCGGTGTAGAAATTTTAAATTTTCACACGAAGAACAAGAGGCCCTACACAAACTGGTCGATGACCTAGTAAAAGTAGGTGTCCTAAAAAAACAAAAATCAAAATTTGAATCCCCAATATTTGTAAAAAAGAAACCAGACAGAGTCTATCGAGTATTAGTAGACTACCGAAGAATGAACCAAAGAATTATTATGGATAATAATCGTGTCCCGACAATTGATGTTATTTGGCCATATTTAAGAAATAAAAAATGGTTTACGACAATTGATTTAAAATGTGGATATTTACAGATTCCTCTCACGGAAGAATCTAAACAATACACTGGAATAAATGTGGATGGAATTGTATATGCATTCAATTCTACCCCAATAGGTTTAAGCATTTCGCCGTCCATTTTCCAAACCATCATGGATGACATATTCCATGATATATTCTGGAAAAAAATGGTATTATACCTGGACGACATTTGTATTTTCGGAGAAACTTTTGAAGAGTGTCTTGAAAATACAAGAGAAGTGCTAAAAAGATTAAATGAAGTAAATTTAAAAATAAAAACAAAAAAATGTCAATTTGCTATGAACAAAATTGAAATATTAGGACATACTGTCCGATATAATGAATTACGCCCATTAAATAAAAACATTGAAGCAATTAAAAATTTAAATCCCCCTAATACATTAAAACAATTACGATCATTTTTAGGATCAATAAATTATCATAGGAAATTAATTCCTAATTTAGCTAAAATTACTGCCCCTCTTACTGACTTACTAAGAGGAACAGATAGCAAATCAAATGCCAAAATTAAATTAAATCAAGAACATCTTGAAATATTTGAAAAATTAAAAGAAATAATGATTTCCAAACCTGTATTGGAAATTTATGATCCAAAATTGGAAACCTGTGTAGAAGTTGATGCTCCGAAAATCGCATTAGGTGCAGTGTTGCTGCAAACTAATCCCGTTACGAAGCATAAACATCCAGTTGGATACTTGTCAGAAAGAGTCCAACTTGCCCAGTCAAAATTATGTTCTTTCGACTTGGAAATGTTAGCAATTACGAATGCATTATCCCATTTCCATGGATACTTACTGGCATTACGCTTTGTAGTATACACGGACCATAAGCCTCTGATTTACCATCAGAAATTCAATACTTCATTTCAAGATTAATTAGATTAATCTCTAAATTAAACGAATATAGTTTCCAAATTAAACATATCGCCGGAAAAAATAATTGTATGACTGATATGTTATCTCGTCCTCATGATGAACCAGACGAAATTACATTTGAAAAATGTGAATTTCTAGTAGATAAAAAATATGCTCTTCAAGATGAATAGAAAAATGTGAACCCTGCGTCAACATTCCCATATTATCCCGTAGTACAAACCACAACCCAACACAATGAATTAAACCATTCAGAAAATCGTCCCAATCAAACTACTAACGTAGTCACAAGATCTGCTCTTAAAGAGTCAAACCTCGATAATCAGATCACCCCATCCCCTTCTATAATTCCCAATGTCCCACAAATCTCAAACCCTGACATTACATCACTTCCCCAAACAGAAGATCAAATTTCTGAACCCCTTCAAAAAATCGAATTACCCGAAAATTTAAAAACAATGCAGGAAAATGACCCGCATTGGAAAATGTTATTTCGTTATTAAATTACAACGAAATTAAAAAAGATAAAAATAAAATACAAAAATTAAATCGTACAATACATTTATACTTTCTTGATGAAAATAATGTGTTAAAAAAATTACCTAACCCAACCTGATCGTATGATAAAGCGGTTACGGTAATCCCTGAAAAATTAATTCCGGTAGTTCTGAAAAAACTACATGACAATCCGTTGTATGGAGGTCATTTCGGAATTAAAAAAACAAAAAATAAAATAAAAAACCAGTTTTTCTTTAAAAACATGGTACAAAAAATAACAGAATATGTATTGTCATGTCATGAGTGTCAAATGGCACAAAATTCCTCGAAAGAGGCTGGCTACCTCAAACATATAGAAATCAAAAACCATAAACCATTCTCACATTTAGAGATTGATTTCATACTGAAATTTAACACCGATTATGAACACTCGTATGTGCTTGTTGGAGTTGATAAAAGCACAAATTTCTGTACCATATGTCCAACAAAAAACCCAAATGCTCAATGTGTAATTGAGTATTTGAAATTTATTTGTTATACGTATGGCACACCAGGAAAGATTTCTTGCAACAACAGAGGTCATTTTGCAAATGAATCCGTCCGTAAATTTTGCAAAGAGAATAATATTAAAATTTTTTACTCCTCGTTTTATTCCCCCCAATCGCAAGGACTCGTTGAAAAAATCAACGGTGTAATAAAAAAATCATTGTCAAAATACAATCATTCAAACGAAAAGGAATGGATCGAAACAATTAACAAAATTATTTTCGCATATAATATTAGTCTAATCGAACACTTAATAAATCCCCATTTTACCTACTTCATGGTTTCAACCCAGAAGTACATTTACCAGAAATACCAGAAAACGATGGTAATAAAACAACTCGTGAAGAAGAAATTGAAAATCTCCTTCAAACGAGAGAAAAAACACCGAGCTTAGCAAAGAAAGCATCGGAAAAAAACGCGAAACACTATAACGCACACCACAAGATCATTGACTTCAAACCTAATGACCTTGTTTTGCTGCGTCAATCAAAAAACGCCGCGAAAAATAAAATGAAATACACCGGACCATATAAAATTGTTAGAAAGGTCACGGATTTAAATTACATAATTCGTATTAAAACAGACGATAAAACGGCGTATGATGAAACAGTTCACGTACGACGATTAATTCCGTATAAGTCTCGTAATAACAACGAAATAAACATCGAAATAAAGTCGGAAGAAAACGACGAAAACCTCGAAAGTCCCATCCCAACCCAAATTGTATCCAAACCAAGGGGTCAACCAAAGTAACTGTGTGTAAAGTATATTACCTGCAGTTACATAGTTTTTTCAATCACGATTTTTTTTTCTCTTCTCTTCTTTTTTATCTCCCCTTAGTTTCTCTCTCTTTCCCCTTACTCCTTCCGACATAATTTAGTCTTAGAAATTTTTTTTTTTTGTTTTGAAGCAAAATAGTAGTAAAATTAAATTATTTAAAATTATTTACGTGAAATTAAAAACTTACCTATTGCCCACGTCTCGGAATACCCTTTGAGAAACTCCTCCAATTGTTCCCCACTGGCTGAACTGCTGGTCTCGATCGAACTTGGGGACGCACTCCCTGGTCTCGAGCGCCATCTGAAGATCCACTCTCCTTGGTGGACATGCTCTCTTCTATGGAAGGAGTATTCCACAGGAATTCAACGGTAACTTTCTCGTTGGTCAGCTGAGATACGCACAACAGACCAACCAAAAGCCTGGAAAGTATGCCCAACCCAACCAATCCCAGAGTATCCAGATTTCCTCGGAAAACTAGTTTGAGCCCGGATGGCCCAAACTCGACGACCATGGAATGAGGATAAAATATGCGAAGCTCGAATAGTAGCTTCTTGGCATATTCCTCGGACTCAGGACAACAGGTAAACCAGACCGAATGGCTTCAGTTACCTAAGTCCTCTTCAATAACCTCACCTGGGATCTGCGAAGGTTCAAAATTATTCCAAAAATCACCACGATCGGATATTGTAGACATGCGATAAAACAGTGAGAAAAGATGATGGAGCAAAAAATATAACCGAGGCTCACACATACAATGTTGAAATTGCCAAATCTTGGTGAGAACCTGATCTCCGAGAAACCAGGTCTCATTAGCCTCAACAATTCCCGATGACATGAACATACGATCATTCATGTAAACGACCGACAATGTGTTTAAATAAAATGAAATTATAAAAAAGAAAAGAAAAAAAAATCCGCACAGATCACTTCACTGAAAATCGGCTACGCGAACAACACTAGAAAATACAAAAAAAAACACACGAGAAATATGACGAAAGAAATCGGACAGATCAGGAACAAGCAAATGCAAAACACAGACTAATCGGTCGAAATTAATAAATTTTATAGTAATCACTTGACCGAAATCTATAACTCAAATGTCGGCAAAATTTGTCTTTCCCCGTGCCCCAGCTAGCTCATGTCGAAATAAATTCCTAAAATTCATAACCCATTTTTCTCGTAAATAATTAAGACGTTGCATTTTGTCTGTTTCAGAAAATGTATACCAATCTACTTTTCTATTTCGCAATAATTATTTCTTCCATTACTATTGCGCAAAGAATATCGTCTGACCCATATAGGATTACGACGGCGTCAACTGGCGCTTATTTTCAAGAAATAAGCAATATTTTCGTATATTCTAAATCTGCCCCAATAATTTACTCCATTAAGCTAGAATTGCATGAATCAGCAGATAAACTATTGGCAACAAACTTTAAACATCGGTTGTGCAATGAAACAACCTGGAAAAATTGCAAATATGCAGAAATGGCAAAACGTCTAAAAAACGCTATAAAAAACCTTAAAGAACAAAATACCGCTATGATCCAAGACTTCTATTCAACGCCATCTTCCATTCGAAGCAAAAGAAGCGTATTCACTACGATCAGATCTTTCTTCGGAGATGTGCTACGATTTTGCTGTCGAGTACTAAACTTTAGAGATGGACGAAACTTTCTGGCTAATGAAATCTCGTTGAAAGAAGAATACGACATAATAAAAAACCAACTATTGACCGAGCATGCAGCGTTAGTAAATACGTCTACTAAACTGCATAGCTTTATCGACCATACAAATAATTTTATGACAAAATTCATTTTGCATTCAAATTCTTTTATGGAAAATTCGCTAGAAGAACATGAACTTCTAATCTCCCTAAATTACATACAAGGATTCTGTGACAACTACCTTATAAATACGTTAAGATTATCAAATATCCTAACGTCTTGTAAATCTCATATGATCCCTTCTTCAATTATTTCGAAAGAAATATTAGGAAAAGATATATTAAAACTTTTGGAAATTACAAAAAATCTAGATCTTGATCTAGCCATCCCTATTAAAGACATTCAAAACTATTATCATGCTGAACTTGTAAACTGCAATTTCTTTAAAAATACTTTAGAATTAGAAATCAAAATTCTCCTAAAACAATTAGATTCTAAATACGAAATTTACGACTTCATTCCACTCACATTCAAAAGTCATTCTAATGAATTGTGTAGCTGGGATCAAGAACCATCCCTGATTATTCACAAAATCAGAACAAACTCCGTACGTTATATTAGTGGAACTAATCTCCATTACTGTAACTCGGACAAACCATTATGCTTCCTTCCATCTAATAGAGGAAGTGATAAATTATCCTCATGTGCAAAAAATCTTTTCTTTCAAGACCTAAACCAAAACTTATTGCAATCCTGCTCGTTTAAATGTAATCCTAATAACAATCAAACATTAGTGCATCCTATTGGACATACCAAATTTGCTATCGTAAACTTTAATTCCCTTGTAGCAACTAATTCCATTACAAAAAAATCTGAAAAACTAAAAATAAATAATGATTCCCCCGGAACCTTTATTCTGGATGTACCTTGTCATATCCAAATAGAAAATATTGACAAAAATAATAAAAATACAGTAATTATCCCAATAGAAATCCCCTGTATTTCTGAATCTTTGGAAGAGACTATTAAAATCGAAAACCATTTACCACTCCTGTAGACATATTTTTCTGATCCTACAGAACCTTTTGATCTTGCCATAGATCTGGCAACGACAAAGGTCTACAACCCCAAATGGAAAAATTTTGTTCCCCACACTGTTCCAGTTAATGACTTGGAGAACAAAATTAAATCCATTGAACTACAAAAACTTGACCAAAACTTTAATGATTATTTAACTTTTGTCAATGGGATATTCTTATTGTGGTTAATTACAATCTCATTTATGTTAATGTTTATTATAGTATATTTAAAGTTAACCTCCCATCGAAATTGTACTAATTTAACAAAAAGCACAGCATTGTAAAAAATTACGTAATATAATACGATATACTAATAACCTATATACCTAAGAAAAAATTTGTTACTCATAATCAATATTCGTAAATATTTTATTCTAAGTATATATACTTATACTCGCATTATATGACATAATTTCAATCATGCATAATTATTAAGAAATTTGTATTTGTTGGATAGACTTTGGAAAATTTTTTTTTTCGCTGATTTTTTTTGTTCCCCCTGGAGAATTGTGTAACGTATATTTTCGTCTATTTTTAGAAATGACGAACATATTCGTCCACACATTTTCAAATACCAAAAACGTAGATATTTATCAACAATAATCGTCCTATAACTCTTTATAAACAACCACTAAATTACCCGTATTTGATTTTATGAATATAGATATACTTTCTGTATATTCATGACCTAATTGTGCCTTTCCCTCGAGTACTCGACAAGTCAGCACAACCCTATAATAACAACACCCTACCTCACTTTACCTATCTGACACGTACGTTCTCATACCCTGAACGAGTATATAATCCCTCGATTCAGTGGAATAAGACACAGTTCCTCGACAGCTACTTCTAAGTACCTGGAACCGCTCCTGTAGAAGTCTCTAGTGAACAGATAGTCTTGCTTGTTGAATTGTGATTGTATATGTATAAATATTAACGTATATTTATGTACTGTGATGTACGAATTATTATTTTATTAAATGTGTAAATTCACTCATGTGTTTTAAATATTATTGAGTCTCTAACAAATGTTAATTTCCACGATAGTCTGTGGATGATAAACTTGAATTTATTCTAGAAGTATTACTGCTTTAAAAGTACGTGATATTTCGTGTATGGTGTAATACCGAAAGTGGTTCTAATTAGGTACATTACCACCTGTTTTGGCCGTTACAGACTCTCTATTTTTCATCGACAATTATCAGTATACTGCCCTTGCACCGAAGTATTCGGTAAGGCAAGATTTTCGGGTCTGGGCACTTTGGTAGACCAAAAGAGTTTGTAATATTGTGATTAGTCCTCATGTTTTCGTGTAGAAATGTTGTATTAAGAATTGTGTGCTCATTGGGCTGTCAAATTACGGTATTATCTTCATTTGTTTGAGTAGGTTTATAATTTATAATGAGTTATTAGGTTTTAATTAAGAAATTTCGAATGAGTGTTACCAGCAGGACATTTTTTGAAGTTTTTGGCTCCGTTTAACGTGTTACTGTGAAACTCGATTAGACCTGTTTTTGGGAAATAAGAAAGAAGGGCCGAATGAGAGAGAGAAAAAAAAAAAACAGTAACAAAACCAATTTCATTACCCATCAATTTCGCTGAAACAGGAAGCACTATCGAATCAACATTTAATTAATTAACTTTCGTGTTTTTTTCCCTCATTTTCTTCCTACTCAGCCACTATAGTTTTTGGTATTTTCTCTTCCATCTCGTGTTTTTCGCCTTAATTCACCTTCAGTTTTTCTTCTCTACCTGTCACTAATATACTACCGACAACAAGTCCTTTGTTTGTCCCGGCCTTCTTATTTTCTTTATTTTTATTTTTAAGGGTAATAGTTGTAGGCGGGGAGGTTTGCGAGGTGGGGAACAAAGGCTTAGGTACGTGCAGCTTTTACCGAATATCCAACTGTGATGTGGCCTCGTATTTCTTTAATCCAATTTTCGGTCAGAACACCGTCGATACTGTTTATTTTTCTCCGTGATTCGGTTTTTTCCTTACAATTTTTTTCCCTTTCGTTTTTCTTCATTGTTTGTAGTTCTGTTTCAAAGAAACAGTAGGTACATCGCTATAGTGTGCGAAGTGTACGCTGCCTGTATTATCAGTGTAATTTATTATCGAAGATGACGATTGTGTGTGTGTGTTTGTGTGTGTTGTGTGTGTGTGTGTGTGTGTTTGTTTGTTTGTTTGTTGACGGAGAGGAGAGAGGTTACGTTGCAAACCCAAATTGTAGACACACAACTACAGACGATTTGGAAATTTACAGTTACACCTACTTTTGGTTTCGCTAAAAGTCATTTTGTGGAAACATGGTCGGAGGTGTGTGTAGTTACCCTATTTTGGGTGACAAAAATAAAACCATCGTAGCGCACATTTACGTTGGCAGGACGGCTTTCAAATTTTGTACGATGGTTTTATACATACGGGTTACGATATTATGGTATTATATAGTGGTGCCCAGACTCCATTCGCTGAATGTAAACACGATAACTCGTGTGCGATGAAAGCGCAAAGTGTTTTTTTCCTCCCCTCTGTTTGGTGACACGCTTATGCATGCCGCCAAGTCAACCGCCACTTGATACACCTGTCACCCTTCATACGTTATACCTAAAACGGGCGCACTAAACCGTCTTCCATCTTTCCCTGGATTACATACACCTGTACAGACGATGCTTGCTGGCTGCATGACTGGCGCACGTTATAGCCCACTCGAAGTTTGGGCGAGAAAATAAAGATTAACGTGGATTTACGGCGGGGTTGGTATAGGAGATTTCATTTTACTAAAATCTACAGGACCCTTTTTTCGTCGGTCGAATAATGGGGCGGGGGTAATGTAGGATATATTATTTTTTATTGGTGCTATTTTTTCGGCCCACGATAGCGTCATATATGCTATTTCCATGAAGGCGACGATAGCGTTGTTCGTCGAGCACAATTTCTTTCAAGGCGAATGTACGGTACTGAAGTCGTGTGCTTGGTCTGGACGATGAGAAAAGCATCACCTTGAAGTTTGCTTTCGCGGCGGCCTGCTGTTCGATCTTGTCGAATTGTATCCGGAACAAAAAAGGCACGTGGTATGTCTCTGCTATTTTATAGTGAACTTGGTACCTAATTACTGGTTTCCATGTTCTGTAACTGTTTAACATTTCGATGGTAAATGCGAAGAATCTTATTGTAGAGAAATGTATCTGTAACGAGGATATCTAATTGTACCTGATAGATAGGTACCTGCTCTTTATGGAGTTACACCTTACACGAGAATATCAATATCAAAAGTGAATGTTAATATCTCTTAAATATTAATTAATTAAGAGTGATTATTATCCACACTCAAATGGTGGAACTTTGCTTTCAGTAATCCGTCTTAATTATTGTAGGTATTCTGCCAATCTGGGGAATAGAACCATCAACCTTCCTCTGTCGCCACCAAAAGTTGGTGACTGTATTCATTCGGCAATGGCGCGATTAATGATGGTGAGAGTTAAGGCGGATATGTGCAATTCAGATCCCATAATAATAAAAAATATTCAAACAAAGAGTTGAATCATTTTTGTACATTTAACAGATAGGTAACTAAGGTAGGTAAGTAAATTTTGAACAATTTAGAGAACAATGTTATACAGTCTTAAGAGAGTGAAGTACAGTACCAATATCTGTTGAAAATGTGAGTTTATGTACATTTTCAGTGATATGTTTTTACACTGTAGTTAGTGCGAAGTAGATATATGTGAAATGGAGGGATCGTTTATTCGAGGAATCAGTCTAATTGAGGTCACCGAATACCATTAGATGAAAGTAATTTTAATTAACGGAAAGAAGAGGAAGATAATAGGAAATTAAGGAATGTTATTTATTTCTTAAATAAAATTTCCTGTGTGTTCGAATATAGTCATCTATAATTTTTATGTCCATCTGTATATGTTACACATACTTCTACCAAGTATTTTATTTCTGAAGAATCACAAATAAATAACTTAGAACTTAGTAATATAAACGTGAACCATAACTTATTTGAAAAAATATTGTGTTAAATAAGTCAGATTCAGTTTTACACAATAATTACTTTATATTTTTAAAATAAATCACAAAATATCATTATAATTATTTTCTAAGAAATTATTTATAATAGGATCGTTTTAGAGATGAGAAATATTCAAAATGGTTAAGTTTAAGGAAGAGAATGTAGAAGGATTTGTTCGTGCAGAAGAAGCATTATATATCGCTAAGGAATGCTAACACTTGTGAGTACCTTGACAATCCGTTGTGAAAATTTCAGCCCGATCATTTTATGTAGTGGCAGAAAAAGGTATGAATGGCCACTATTTTATGACAAGTAGAGAATTAAAGCACACTGGTATTAAACTGAATAAAAACTCACTAATAATTTAAGATAATTTATATTGATGCAGAATATTAGAACAAATAGTATCCACTATTCTACAGTAGACCTTAATAAAAAGAAGACAGTACTTGAACAATTCAAGTAACTGCAGGAGAAGACAATTTTCTCAAAGATTGTCTAAATATTTATAGTAAGAATTAAAATAAAAGTTGATTTTAATTTAACAAATCAGAAGCATCATTTCTTCCATCTGCTTTTGCATTTTCTCTATTATCTCATTCACTTTTACTAATAGTTGCTTGGTCTTTTGTACATCTGTGAGATCTAAAGCTCTTTCTTTATACTCTTTCCGACTCATGTACGTATTTGTAACCTCATTCTGGGTCGTTAAATTTTTGGATTCAAAGTATTTGCGCATTTCACCAGTTAGTTTAGTGAGAAAATTGTCACATATTTTCTTTTCAGATATTGCTAAATCTAACTGTTTGAATAGCTGTAAAAATTTAGGAACGTTTATTATAAAAAATTGTCGAATTTTAATGCTTTAATTCTCCTTTTAACAGTATCTTTGCCTTTTTTTAATATTCATGTTAGGATGTTTTTCACTTCATCCCATGTTTTTTCGGATGTGTTCGTGTTATCCACTGCGAATAATTCTAATGCTGGACCTTGTAATTCAATATTTAAGTTTTGTTTCTTTACAAAGTTTTGGCTTGTCATTTGTATTCGAACAAGAATTCTAATATATCTTCATCGGGGCCATTAGCAAAATGGCTGGGGATCCAACGTTTGGATCTAGCCCAAAAATTTCTGATATTATGGTTGTCTTGATTTGGGAATGCCATTTTGTCGACTATTTCTAATTTGCACGTTTGACTATGTAATTCAAGGGGTGTTATATGTGGAAGGTTGATGATATCGCTATTCAGTCCTTCAGAGGCGTGCTCAGGGGTTTGGGGGACTACAAAATTCTAAAATTGGAGCCCTGATGCTCTCTCTTTTGCCAATACACCCAGTGCTTTTCTAATCATATATTATGAGGGTAGGTAATGTACTTATATTGTTTTATTATGTTTGAAAAAAAAATTATTTGGGAAGGAACTAAAATTTTCTTTTGTTTGTGTGAAAATAAGCATCCAAAAACTTGACTTCATAGGTACATAGAAAATGGAAATCTATCAATGTTCACAGGATATCTAGTCTTAAGTAGCATACCTATCGAGAAATCCGTATAGTCATTCAAGGTTTCAACTATAATATGAAAAATCAACTAACTTGTAATTTATTACATTAGTATTTATTTTCTTACTTAAAATTTTTTTTTGAGAATAACTGGTTCATTAGTTTACTCAAATTTCATTTCCTGTTCAGAACACCACTTCATTATTTTCTTGAAATTGACAATACTCTATGAAAATTAAAGTTTCATACTATTTGGAACAAACAAAAATAAATTTATTTTAATTTACAGTTCTTAACTTAAAAGTTATGAATAACCTAATTTAGATTGAAAGGTAGAACTAGTGGCAGCCAACTCATCAACTGCCTTCTCCAGTGTTTCTGCATCCAGCACTACATTGCCTTTGCACCTGATGAGCATCAAATGCTCCAAATGACCTTCTTCCATTATCCAAAAAATCCTGGTTTTGATAAGTTTAACTGTAGAGAAGGTTTGTTTAGCAGATTCAGAGGATGATGGCAGTGTACAGGCCACCTTGTAGATTGTATATACATTTGGGAAGCTTGATCGAAGATCAATTTATACAGTTCCAGCAGTGATGAGTGACAACCTCCAACATCTAACCTTTCCTTACCATCTTCCTCATTTTCTTCACTTTCTTCATCATCTGTATTTATTTTCTCCTCCCATATGAAATGAAAACTGAAAATAAATAACATTACCAAAGATGTACTACTGTTGAGTGCTCTAACTTGATTTACAAATATACTCGCATCACACTTGTCATTTATCAATTTAACTGGGTCTTTTTTATTTATAGTTTTTATTTACCTGCCAGTGACCTGGAGTAAACTGAGGAATTTCAGAAGTTTTGAGAAACTAGTCACCTCGATCTGAATCTGAAAAAACAAATTTATTGAGAATTTCAAATCACTGCTTACTGGCTATAAATTAAAATGCAGGTTTTTCATATTATTATTGCCATCCAATTTTACTTACCTTCATTCTCAAAAAATTTTTTTTTTGTTAAGTTCACTTTCATCATGACTCTGTGGTTTCTTAGTTTCAATTTTGAGAGTTTCCATATCAATAGCGACTACTTTCTTCACACCTGTATCGCTGCTTTTCAGTTGGTTGTCATATTCTAAAAAGAATAAATTTAATGCAAAATTCCATATCAGAATACAATTACTGACAGGTTTTCCATCTCCATATTAATATTAGCCTCCCAATTTCATACTACAGATTGCTTTACCTCCATTAGTACCAGCATTTCTTTCACCAAGTTCACTTTTTTTATCACTTGGCTGTTTTTCTGTTTCAACCTTAGGAGTTTCAATACCCACAGTATCTGAAATTGCTTTATCCCTGTTGGGATTGTTTGTTTTCAGTTGGTTGCTCTCACCTCCTAAAAAAAATATAATGGTGAATTTACAGATATTAGAAGAATATAGAACTCTCTCCATTTCCATTAACTACTAAATTTTAATTTTATACTAAAATTTTTAAGAATGATGTCAAGTGTTGAGAAATGAATAGCGGCAAAAGGGAGAAGTGTCAGAATCAGTAAGCCCAGCTTCCAGCCAATACATTGAGATAAATAATGAATTTCATTCAAAATTTAATTCGGTCTCTTTCCTCCCTACGACCTCTCATATAATTCACTAAATATGAAATTAATTCCTTCAATTGGCCAATTTTCATTTTACCTTTTGTGGTTTGCTTTGTGCCTCAGGGGAGGAGTTAAGCCAGAAATTTATAGCAAAGGGGGGATTCAGCACCCAAAAAACCATTGACCAAAATGAAAAAACTTATCGCAGCAAAAGTCTCACTAGAAAAAGCAGGTTTTGGAGGAAAAAAAATTATTAATTTCGATGGCCACAATAATTGTCTGTAAGTTTTTAGGCGTAAATGGTAAGATATGGTTGTATGAAATTTGTTAGCAGTTGATGAATATTAGTCAATGTGAAACCTTAAAGCATTATTTCTTGAATTATAAAAATGAAAATTTTGGAGGCTGTATGGGAAATATTTGGGTACAAAAATTCATAACATGTTACAATAAATACAATTATAATAATTATTTTTTTTAAATTTCCAAGCTATCTGTCAAAAATTAAACATTTTTTAACCAAAATTAAAAAAAAAATTGTGGTGCTAGGAGTACCATTGCCGATTCTACCAAAATTTATATCTGGTTAAAATATATTAAATCGAATAATTGATTTAAATTTCGTAGCTATTGGTCTAAAAGTATTTTATGGGCATAATAAAAATAAAATCAAAAAACGTACCGCCAGAACCATCCAGCCGATCCATCCAAATAACAATAGGGCTTTTCCTTGAATTAGTAATAATATTTGTACCAAATTTTGTAACTATCAAAAGAAAATTTCAACCTGAACCTAACTGTCCCCAGAAAAAATTTTAATTCATATATATATATATATATATATGTATACACACTATATATATAAATGAAGTACCATACGGCCAATTCTTACCATCAATAGGTCTGGTCCAGAAATTATTATTAATGTTCTTTGCAAATTTTGTAATAATCTGACCAAAATTAAAACATCTACTTAGGTAATAAGAAAATGTCACATGTTCGCATTTACAGGAAGAACCATACAGCCTATATGCACCAAATTTGAAATAATGTTGCAATAGCTCATAGGTAGTGAATAAGTGTTTTAAATTTTGTAGAGATTTATTCAAAATATTAAGAATTTTATAACCAAAATAAATAAAAAAATTGCCTATCCAATAATAGTGGTAGGTATCTTTAAGCAACATCTGGCCAATCCGCACCAAAATGAGACGTTCTAATCCTTGGCTTAGAATTAATGTTCATACCAAATTTCATGACTATCGGACCAAAGTTGCGACCTGTACCTTGAGTGAAAGAAATGGAATATGTTTCTATATATGTCTGAATTCTATTTATTAGGGTCAAAATTTCCCTGAGGTTATGAAACAAAAAATGTACCCACCCCCAACCCTGAGGGCAATTGACAAATGTACCAAACTAAATGTAATAAGTTGATTTTCTAAAGAAAACCTACTTGAAAAAATAGTTCATTTTCACAGCTCAGACATAAAAAAATACTAACAGAAGCAAGTTAAATAATAACTTCTTAATTAATAAATTCACTTACCTTCTTTTTTTAAAAAGAATGAGTCTAATTTTTTTGATGATGAAGACACAAACGCTAGCTTCGCTTCTTTGATTTTTTTCTTTTTTGTTTCTCTACTCCACTTTCATAAGTTCGTTTATTCATTTTTGATTTTTCAAATTAAAATGTCAAAATAAACCACAAAAAAGGGAATAATAAGTTAAGTAAGTGGGTAATGATTTAATTATTTATGTTATTATATTGAGACAATGAGTTTACCATAGAACTATAGAAGTTATTGTAACAGCCAAAAGTTGTCGCAATAGTATCTAGATTGGACACCTTTCAGGGCTACACCATACAAAGGAATATGAGTAAAGATATTCCTCTCAAGTTTAGAGTTTAGAGTTTAGAGTTCACTTGTCTACTATCTATTGTAGACTTTAACTTTGGAGAGACTCAATATAAAACACAATTAATATTTTAACACTTTATAACACATAAAATTGGGATTCACATAATAATTAAACACATTTAGTTAACTGAACATAAATTTGTAGAACTAGATTACTTCTAGGCTAAGTCAAACTAGAACTGAAGTGAACATAAATTATAAGAGTTTACATATTAGTCCAGGGTACATTTTGTATGCGACTGGATGTGGTGAATAGACTATGTGAGGTAGAAGTTTGTTGAATTAGAGATTTTGTCAATTAATCATAATATTTAGGGACAGGTATATTTGGTCTCTGTTTATGGAGACAGTGTTTCAATGTTTATCACGTTCTAGATGGGAATAATTTAGAAAATAATTTAGATTGTTCATGAAAGTAGAATGGGATGTTTAGATAAAATTAGAATACCTGACTTTCTGGGTATGGAGACACTGTGAACGAATATTGTTCGTATTATTTACTAAATATACGAAAATATTGATCAGAATGTCAGAAAATTAACTTGGATACCTGGTAACCAGCTATTTGTGAATTCATAAAACACCTTGACTTTGGAGGCTTGATTGAAATGAAATTTTATCTTTTGCAGATTTGAGTTCTGTATAGCAAGTCAGTAACAAATTTGCATTTCAATTTTCATCAACAATGAAAGTATTTTTGGAGTAATTAGAGTCGTCAGCAACATCAGCTAACTACACAATTTACACAACATGCTGATTGGTCAATTCTAAGGTGAAGCAGTGAAGTTCTTAAAAATAATTTGCATTCCTTGCTTTAGAGTAGTGTAGCTACTCCACACTACTCCAGTGAAGCATCCCACTAAATGGTTGAAACATTTCCTCAAATCATTTTCCTAGGTGATTTATGTATATTTTATGGCCCTATTTTCCTAATCTGGGGCCTGGGCCCCAATTGGGGGCATACAAAATTTTATTTGTAAAATAGGCGTGAGCGCACCCCTAAGTCTATCACTATATTTGTTTAGGTTATCAAAGGTTTCACATTTTGTTGGGGAATTTGTATCTGATGTAGCAGAATTTGAATTTTAAGTTTCTTTTGATGTGCCTACTTGTATCAAAATATCATTTATTAAATTAAATATCCAGTTTGAATTTTTGGTTTTATTATTTTCAAATGTTGTTTTGTTCAAAATTTCGTTGATATTATCTTCAAATACCTATTTGTCAGAGTTTCGTATTATTTCTAATTTCTCTTCACTTTCAGTTATTTGTTTTTTAACTTTTCTGCTTGAAGAATTTGATCTTGCTCGTTGGCGAGAGTTAGATGGTTTTTCATCTTTAGTTTTGGAGTCAATTACTTGTTTTAGATTATTTTTAAAATTTCTTGTTGCCTGTTTATTTTCTGCTGATTCATTAGCTAATTTGTCTAATTCTTTCGTACCTTGGAGATTTATTACGTTAGGATTTGTATGTAGTACATTTAATAGCCAATGTTTGCCTTTCTTGACTTTATATAATTTTCTCTGAAGATCATATCTGTAACGTATATTTTCGTCTATTTTGAGAAATGACGAACATATTCGTTCACTCATTTTCGAATACCAAAAATGTAGATATTTGTCAACAAATTACCTTCCTATAACTCTTTGTAAACAACCACCAAACTATTCGTATTTAATTTTACATAAACAGATATACCTTCTGTATATTTATGACCTAGTTGTACCTGTCCCTCGAGTACTCGACGAGTCAGCACAACCCTATAATAACAACACCCTACCTCACTTTACCTATCCGACACGTACGTTTTCATACCCTGAACGAGTATATAATCCCTCGATTCAGTTGTATAATTGTTCAGTCCAGCTCAGTTCTTCAACAGCTACTTCTAAGTACCTGGAACCTCTCGTGTAGAAGTCTCTAGTGAACAGATAGTCTTGCTTGTTGAAGTGTGATCTAATATATATTAATATTAACGTAGAAATATGTACTGTGTTGTACAGAATATTGTTTTATTAAATGTGTAAACTCGCTCATGTGTTTGAAATATTATTGAGTCTCATAGTGATGTTAAGGTCCACAATAGTACGTGGATAATAAACTTACAATTATTGTAGAAGTATTACTGCTTTTAAAGTACGTGATATTTCGTGTATGGTGTACTCCCAAAAGAGGTCGTTACCAGGTACAACCCAACCTCTTTTGGCCGTTACAATATCGAGTTCTGTTTTCAATACATGATATATTCACTAATTTTAGGATTTTGTATAAAAATTGCGTGGAGACTTTACTTCCCCAGTGATTTGCTAGAGGAGGGAAATTTTCCTCAGGTTTTGGGTCTTTATAAAATTCTAAAGTTTTAATTTCTGAAAAATCTACAAGCTTTATTATAGTAACTTTATCTACTTTTGAGGGGTCAACTAAGTTGTCCAAGTTAGGACTTGAATTTGCAGAGATTCAACAAAATTTTAGATTAAACAGCACTTTCTACACCAAAAAATTATAAATATATTTTTGTTTCCCTTACAGTTTTTTCAGACAGTCTTGACGGTACCTTGGCTTTGGTTGGCATTGGTTTAAACAATGATTTAGATCTTCCTTTTGTCAGCTGCCTGATCAGCTTGGCTCTGCTTGACACGTTTGTCAATTTTATACATTGTGGTTTGAATTGTTATTCTTTTTTTGCCAAATATAACAATTTCTTCTTGGTTATAAATTTTTATATTTGTGCCTAAGTAGGCAGTGTTGTTGGCTTCATCTCACAAGTTTGCAATACAAAAAAATGGGTAAAATTTTTGTGAGCACATAGTTTTGAAAAAGTAAAATTTACTTTTTTTAGAAAATTGAGCACCTTTACAAGACGCGATGCTCTGAAAATTTATTTACATTTTTCAGTCACTGGTTATGCAAAAGGATTTTGGATCTTAAGTTTCTCAAAAAGTTTTCACTTCTCGGGTAGTAATTTGACTTACGTATTTTTGAACTGGATCTTTATATTTGGGCGCCAATTTTATTACGCCTCTGTCACATACAAAATAAGTGAACACATTTCTGTTGACTTTTCTTTATTTACACTGTCACATTCAGTTATGTCACAAATTAAACACTTATACGTTTTTCCAACTTATAGTAATGTACCTTATTTATGTCCTGCTACTACTTGGGCAAACTACTAACATGCTAACGCTTATAGCCCCTTAGACTTATTGGAAGAAGGCAGGTATCTACTGCTCTTCAGTCTGAAAGAATGGCAAGTGAAGTCCAGTTTATTTTAAATTTTCAGGTCGCTTCTTTTAGTACCTAAATTGTTTACCTATTCAAAAGTGTACCTATAGTACTTACCCTTTATTGTGTGTTTGTCTGCATATTTATTAGCTACCAGTAAGTGGATCATAATTTGGAGGTAACGGTGAATATTTCAATAGAAACATTCACCATTATTTGTTTTGAAACATTTAGATTGGCAAATGTGTTTGTCTACCTAAATATGACGGAATAACTGGATGTCTTCATTGTTTAATAATTTCATATAATGATGACCATATCACTTTTTATTAATTTCAATTTTCTGAGAAAATGGTAATATTTTTATATTGAGAAAATGTACGTCTATATGATGGATAATTTCACTACACTTTGGTAGTTTTCTCAAAATTGTGAACTATAATTTTTTTCCAGTTTCCTTGAAAACTACTGAACAAATAGGCATCAAACTTCTATCAGACTTGTACATATATAAGAAAAATTAATCTTGAAAATTTCAACTTGATCCCTTCAACAATTTCCTCAAACTGTAAAAACCGTTGTTCCAGCAATTTTTTCTTTTTCATTTATCTCAGAAATTAACGAACAAATAAGTAACAAACTTCTATCAAACTCGCACTAACATAAGGAAAATCAATCGTGAAAATTTCAACAATATACCTATTGTAGTTTCTTCAAAATTCTGGAAATACCACTTTTCAAAGATTTTTTAGTTCTCCAGTTTTTTCAAAAACTACTGGACCAGTAGGCATCAGACTTCCTTCAAACTTGGTCCTATGTATATAAAGACTTCTTGTCTCAAAAATTTCAGCATTATACCTTTTGTAGTTTTTTCAAAACCATGAACCACAAATTCTCTTCATCAGTTTATTCTTTTCCACTTTTCTCAGAAACTACTGAACAAATAAAACATCAAACTCTTATTTGACTTGTGCTAACATAAGGAAAATCTATCAAAGGATCACAATGAGATCACCATCTAGGTATTATTTAAAAAAAAGTTCATGAAAATCAGTTCTAAGCAGTGCTGTCAAGCTGAATAAATAAGACTTAAGCTATAGGCTTTTGACTTGATTTTTAGAAAATACAGCTTCGGCTTGAAGCTTTCGACTTTTGGCTGAAATATTTACTTAAGTTTAAAATTAAATGACATGAAATAATTTTTTATAACCTCAAAATGTATGAATATACCAGTAAATTGATAATCAAAAGAAAAACTAATGAAATTGTGGTGTGGTTGAGCGAAAAAAAGTCAAAAATGGAAGAAAAAATATGGCTTTCAGTTAGCTTTTACCTTGAAAAAAATAAAGCTTAGTTTTACAGCTTAGAGCTAAATATAACTTTTTTCATTTTAGGTTTTTGGATTTCAGTTAGCTTGACAGCCCTGTTTCTAAGAGTGAGAAGTTATACTCAACAAAAATGTAAAAAATGGGCTATATATAGATTAAAGTGATAAGGAATCTCTTTTTTTTTGGAAGTTGGTTAAAAATACAATCTTTCTTATTTTTCAGGTCATATGTAAAATTTTGGAACGTATATTTTATTACTTGATATGCAAACAATCGTTTTGTTTGTTAACAATATTTTTTGTGGGGTACAAATGATACTTTGTACCCTCATATTTTCATATTTCATTTGAGGGTGCATTGTACCTCTGTACCCCCTGTTCTTAGGCCACTGAGTGTAGGCATATCAGAGGATGGCTAGACAGCGAGCCTAATGTCATATGATATAACGACATTCGTACAAAAAATCCTTTCTTCTAAAGATAGGTATTTGAAAAAAGAAACCAATGATGATGATTCTAACAGGTATGGAAGTCGCTCAAGTTGTTCAGAAAGTGGAACATGATTGTCGAATTTGTGATTGTTTTATAATACAGACCTCGAAAAATAATTTCCTATCCAAATTCGATCCTAATCACATTTTTGCTGTATTAAGAAAACCCAGTATATTTCCAATCGTAGTTTATTAATCAACTGAAAAACAACAAAAAGAATTCAAGATATGAAAGAGCAATTGAGAATACATAATGTCTATAAACCATTCATTTTATCGCTTCCAAGAAAGTTGATAAAATGAACAGGGACATTTTGGATTTCTCAACACTCCCCCTCAAAAATATCTAATATTTAAGTACATTATTTGGTTAATTTTTTTTTTAATTTTTCTGTTGCTCCAAACCTATTTTTCCTCGATGAAGTTCGTAACTGATTCTTGGAAGTGATTTGGTCAGCTTATTAGCTGGTTGTTCTCCAGTCGGAATATAGATAAGATTAATTAAATTTTCATCTACTTTTTCTTTGATGAAGTGGTATTTTATGTCTAAGACCTAGGTCACACGAGCGTTCATTTACGGATGTCAGAATTGCCAACTGTTATCAAATACTAAAAATTATTTGATAACTGCCACACGGCACCGGATGTCAAAATTGCCACTGCGGCAAAATTCCAATGTCTTTTTTGATGTTGGAGTTTCTCAGAACGTTGCGTTTTATCGCCGTTATCAAATACATGAAATACAATGGCTCCAGTCACACGAACGGCAAAAAAAGTCATTATTTTTCTGGAGAGGTTCATTGTGGTTTGTTTCTATTGGTTTTTCCCCAAGTTTTTTTGGGTTTTTTGCTGTTATTGTGGGTGTTTGAGTTCATAAAATGGATGAAATAAATGTTGAAAAATTAATCTGCGAAATATCAGAGTGCCTGAAATTTGGGATACTTCCGATGTTAATTATAAAGATCGCAACAAAAAAAGAAATGTATTGGAAAAAGTCTGTTTTACTATGCATGAAGATTTTGATGCAAAAACTAAAGGAGAAAAGTTGGTGTTTGGTAAGTTTTTTATTGTAATTTTTGTTTTAATTTTACATATTTACAATTTTATATTGATAAGGAATTTCTCCATCGCTACTAACAAAATAGTCTGCAAATGCGTCTCTAATTTTTTGAAGGTCTACTCGGCTTCCTGTTCTAACATTTTCTGTTTCTATATCTTCCCATCCAACAATTTATAACGTATCTTCTGGTTGATACCCATCCCTCATTCAAACAAAATTATGTAGAACACAACATGCCTTCATTATATCATCATCAAAGTCAACACTTGTATCAATAGGGTGATGAAAAATTCTCCATTTATTAGACAAAATCCCAAAAGTACACTCTACATATCAGCGTGCCAGTATTAAACGGTAGTTGAAAATTCTTTTTTTTGGGAGTATGTATGTGCCACTGTATGGCCTGAGAATATGTGTAGAAAGGCCAAATGCCTCATCCCCCACAATTACATAAGGCAGTGGAGCGGTTGTGCTGCAGATTGGCTTGAGTTGGGAATATTCAATTGACCTCTCATTAAGGCCTATGAAAATGTTGATTTTTGAAAAATAGTTGAATCAGAATCTTTTCCATAAGATCCGACATTAACTTATATGAAACAATAATTTGAGTCTGCTACAGCCAGAAATGAGATTGAGAAATAATTTTTATAATTATAGAATAAAGAACCTGAATGGGATGGATTTTTCAGTCGTATATGCTTTCCATCCACTGCACCTATGCAGTGAGGAAAACTGGTTCTTTTCTGAAAACCATCTGCAATTTCCAATCATTTTTCATTTGTTATTGGTGGTATACACTCATTTTTCATTATGCACACAGATCGGACAATATATCTTGCTGTTGAACGTCCTATCTTTCTGCCATATCTGTCAGGCTATTTCCACTTGCCAAATATCTGTTGAATAAAATTGAAATAATATTAAGTTATGAATTCAAATTTTTTCATTTTGTTTCTGTAGAGAAATCATTAACTTCTAAATGGAGGGCTGTCCGTGACAATTACGTTAAGTCAAAAAAAAAGTATACTCCGAGTGGATCTGCTAGAAAAGTTCACCGCAGATATGTTTATGCTGATCTAATGGGTTTCATAAACAAATTACTCCCCCCTAGGGACACGGAAGGAAGTCTTATTGTCAATGAAGAAGAGGAAGATGAAAATGAAGATGAGGTGGAGAACAAAGATCCACCTGCAGTGTTAGAACAAACTGGAAAAAAAAGGAAACAAAATATGGAGGAAGTACTAACAACATATATTTCAGCTGCACAATAAACTTTAAGAGCCAAAGCCAATAAATCAAACGCAAACATGGATGATGAAGATGTATCTTTTTTTAAATTCTCTTCTACCATCAGTCAGAAAATTGAATGGAGAAGAGAAATTAAGGTTCAGAATGAATGTAATGTCTAATTTACAATCGATCATTACTTCACACTCTGGGCAAATTCATTCATCGCATTCACCTATTCCCCAGTCCTCATTCCAATTTTACTCACATCAAGCTACTCAATCTCCACATTTCCCTGCTTATTCATTTACCCCTCCATCATTCCATAACTATGGGCATCAGTCAACATATCCAACTATCTCCTCTCCCTATCCTCCTTTTTCACAGTCTTCATTTCAAGATAACATACACCAAACCACACCACTTCCTCCTCATCCCTCCTCTGAGCATTCTCAATCTTCATCCTCTTATTCACCATGTTCAAACACCCAAGTTGAATCTCCTTAATCGCCCATTTTTACTTTTAAAACATAGAGACGAGAGCTATTTTGACTTTGATATTTTACAAACCATAATTTTATGCATTTTAGTAATATTAAACTACTTATGTCAAAAAAATTCAAAATAAAACACTTTTTACTGGGTAAGTTTTTAGTTGATATAAATATTATGGATATCAGACATACTTTTTATTCACCACAATGTTAATGCTACCATTTTTTCAGGTAGTATGGCACATCTCATATTTGTGTCCTTTTTTTAAATTTTATTCTGATCCAACAATTCTTCGAACGATGCTTTGGACATCCTGTAGTAGTCGAAAAATTTCTGTGGGAATTCCTGCAGTTTAGGATGTTTAATGTAAAAATTCCTCGTAAAATATTGATTACTTGTAGACGGATGAACCCAAAATCTACGTTCCCTACTTTTATGCTTTTTCAATAATTCATGAAAACAATATAGAATCAAAATTTCACGTGTTGTCCCATCCATGTTGTCAACAAAAATGAGAAAAAATGAACAGCAGTAAAAATTGCCGTTCATGTGACAGATTTAGAGCAACGGCAAATTTAACGCACCAACGTTAACTTCTGTTCAAATGATGTTCGTGTGAACCTAGACTAAATGTTTGAGACGTTTATGTTCAGCTGTATTCTTTGTTGAAGCAATACATCCTTGATTATCCTTACAAATTTTGATAGGAGAATGTATTTCAATATTTTTGCTTTTAAGCAAATTTTTTAATCATATTGCTTCACGTGCTGCTTTAGAAGCTGCAATGTATTCAGCTTCCATACTTGAAAAAGCTACGCAATGTTGAACTTTTGTATTCCGAGTAATTGGACAAGTCATAAACTCCTCAAATAAAAAACCAGTAGTACTACGACAAGTTATTCCATCGTCCTCAAAACTAGCATCTGCATAACCTATCAATTTTTCTACATTATCAGTCGTTTTTTTGAAAATTAATTTCAAGTCTACTGAACCTTTTATGTATCTCAATACTAGTTTTGATAGTTGCCATACCAAAGAATTATTTTTTGTTTGATAACAACTTAATAGGTTTTTGCAGAAGCTAATATCTGGTCTAGGACACACCATTGCATACATTAAGCAACCAATAACATTTTAGCATGGTTTATCACCATCAATGTCACGATTTAATTCTTCATGATTAATTTTTGTTTCTAGTGGCGTACTTATAGGATTACATCTATCCATTCTAAATTTAATTAGTACATTATTTAAATACACTGATTGATCTAAGATGATTCAGGATTTTGGTCGAAGAATAAGAATATCTTAGCTATAGTTGTTAAATCACTCTGAAAGTGTTTGTTTTTCTTATTTTGCAAAAGTTTCTTCCCAGTATCAACGACCAAACACCAAATTTTAAAATTTAGATTATATCTTGAAGGAAAATATGATTCCAGCACAATATTACACAGCTATTCAATGGATTTGGCTTATTAATGCCAATTTGTCAACGTCTAATTCGTTATCTCTTCTGGAAACGTAATCGTCACTCTCCTCTGCTTTTTCCAGACAGATTGAACTCGCTCGTTTATTTGATAAACTGTATCGTTTATCGCTTCCTTTTAGTAGCACTAATTTTCTGTCAAATGTTTTCTTTGGTATTTTGATCATAGGTGGCGCAAAGGTCCGAAAATGCTGTAACGTGAGGTGAATGTTCGATGGGCAAAATAATATCATTTTTGTGGATTTTGACACCTATTTCGTCGACTATATCGGTTATTATCGTATGGGTTGCTATGGCCACCAGCGACTGGATTCGAACTCAAGAAAGGATCTTAAATTTGCATTACAACGGCACCACAGACCAGAAATATGTATTGAAAATGACGTACTCAGGAATTTGGGAAATATGCACCGTTACCGGTAAGTGGAGGTTGTTGTTTATGAAACTATTAAATTCTAATATGTGCTAAATGATATCTTGTATTGGTGTTCCTCCATCTTTCACTTATTTTTTACTCTCTATATTGCCAAAACACTGGGGCGTATTTTGTACGTATTTCGCAGTCAGCAAATATTGAAATATTTTATCGTATGTACCGTTCTACCACTAGATCAACCTATTTTCTTTGCAAACATCTGTTGATTAGAATGATAGAACTGCATGTATTTTATTAAAAGGTGGTTCATCCCTGGAACACGGACTGACCATTTGCAGAAATCTCTCATAGGAAGTATCAAAATGCGTATTTTTCATTTTAATTGTTGGTTGGGCAGTGTAATATGTACTGCTCTAGACGGAGCCTAGTTCTGATTAGGCCTAAATTAAAGCACATGACTTCAACTTGAATATTCGGAGCAGTACGCACTCATTGTTTTGCCAATAATTTGTGTGTCAATTTTCATGTGATGGTTCTTATTGTGTATCGACAAGTAGGTATTGTACCTCCTTGTAACCATTCTGTTAGATTTACTCCTATACCATTTACCTAATATTAGTTTTCACCATTGCCTGTTGCTTGGAGAAATTAACATTTGTAATGATACTAGACAAAATAAGTGTATGTAAAGTTGTTTTTGCAATACTCACCCCAAAAACAGATGTTTTCATTCTGGAAGAAAGAAATTTCACCCCAATGCAAAAAAGTTAAATTTTGGGCGTACCAAGCCTAGTACTTGCTAAGATTATTAAATCATTGTCTTGGCTACGCATGCACACTATGTCTTATCCAACATTATCAAATTTCTACCATTCCAGATTTTTTGAAAAACTGTGATCAAGTTGTCATTTCAGTTTTAAAATAAACCTCTCTTACTTCGCTTAATGATTCCTCAAATAATTTTAAAATTTCAATTTTGAAATAAATTAATTTTATTTTTGACTATTCCAATTATTTTAAGTAATAATGATTTTTTGTTTGAAGTCAAATTACAAATATATTATTTAATCGAATACAAAATATAAAATATTATAATTTCAATAAAAAGAAATGAAAAATGTATACCTAAAGTAACTGAAGAAAGACTATTGAAGTAGTGCAGCTACAATTTCTTTTTTAATAGTACAAAATTATATTCAAATATATCAGCAAAGATACAAAAAATAATTTCTGTAATGGCCAAAAGAGGTGGTTCAGTACTGGAAACTAACCTCTTTTGGGGCAATTACACTTCCTTCGATATATTATAATATTAACTAGAATATTATAATATTTGATAATTATTTTGAATTGCTAAATTTTATTATCCACAACTATTGTCGACCTTAACTGAATGATAGACTCTAACTGAATTAAAACACACAATAAATTTTATCACTTATAATTTTAAAACACAATATTTAATTAACAATTATTCATTCACATTTTAAACTGGAAGAATATTACAGGTACAGTATAAGACTGACCAGCTATTTACAATACAATATGATACACTATGAATCAGTGTCAAAGATTACAATACAATACAAATATTTTAATGAAAACAAGAGTTTATATACCTGTCAAGATATATGGTTTTCTATGGTGTTGTGTGTAAAGTAGGGATTTGCTGATTTAGGTATTTAATTATTTCGAGAATATTTGGGCACCAGAATGTTCAGGTGTTCGAATATTCCATTAGAAAACGTGTAGTAGTTGCTGGCAGGAAGTAACAGTACTTTTTCCAGTTGACTGTACTTAGTAAGGGAAAGAATTTGGTGAGTTAGAAAAACGTATTTTTCTGTGAACGAAATATGTGCGTCTATATTAAAATATGACGAACATATCCGTTACAATTTCATTTTGCTATTAGTGATTGTTCATTTTTTAATTGACATTTACCATAATTTTGGATATTTTTCAATTTAATATTTCCTTCATTTAAACATTTTTATTTTAATAAAATCAAAATCAAAATTCAGAGTATTATCATGGAAAGATATCTATAATCTGATATTTTTAAGAAGTTTTCTTTTTTTTAAATAGACTTATAGTCTGTGTATTTTTCTTTACAGTGTAACAGCCAAAAGAAGTATCTTAAGTGCCAATTAGAACAACTTTCAGAGTTACACCATACGGGAAATATTCTATGAATATTTCTCTTATATTTTAAAATACTTGATCAAGGTATTCACAGACTATCGTGGACCTTAACTTTGAGTGAGACTAAGAGATTTAGCATGATTAATATTTCAAATAATTTTACTACGAATTTAACTTAATAATATTTCACACATAAATAATTGAATATTGGGATAAGCCTGTAGACAATAAGTGTCTATACATAAAGTAAGTAATGTAATGAACAAGTGACTACAATTGAATAACAAGTTTATTGTCACCAGGGTTTATATACCCATTCAGGGTACATAGTGAATGTGATTGAATGTAGTGAATATATTAAGTCAGGTAGGGATTTGTTATAATAAGGATTTGCTGATTCGTAATAATATTGAGGGACAGATTTAGGTTGCTAAATATGGCGACAGGATTTCTACATTTGTGACGTTTTGTATGGGTAATTTTCAGGTTGTTAAAAAAGAGTTTTGGGATATTTTGGTAATATTTGAATACCTGTATTTCTGGTATTTGAAAACAATTTTTAACAAATATTGTTCATCATCTATAAAAATATACAAAAATGTACGTTACATACAGTAGATATAATTAGTTTAAATGGAATGATTAAATATATTATCCTTATAATCACAATTTGTTAATTCATTCATATCATTGATGGTATAAAATTTTATTTCACCTAATGAATCTTCATCTACATGATCTGATAATCGAAAAATCATCTTTATGTTTTAAGAAACAATAATTATTATAATCACAATTATTCTTAATAAAGTTATCAAATTTTATTTTTAAATCATTATTATCTCTCTCTAGAATAGAAGATTTGTTATTCACTGTACCGACAATTAATAATCAGTATAATAATACTATTTTTATACAAAATTACCTCGAAATGTATTTTTTGACACATGTCTACAGTTGGATCAGTAGGAGAGATTGGGGCAGTTTCTACTTTTGCTACATTTTTCTTTTCAGGAGTTTTCCCTTTTAACCCTTCCTCTAATTGTTTTTGCATCTTTTCTATTGTTTCGTTCGCTTTTGCTAACAGTTCTTCAGTTTTCTGTGCATCTGTTAGATCTAACGCTCTCTCTTTGTATTCTTTCTAGCTTGTATATGTGTTAGTTACTTCGTTCTGTGTTGTTAGGTTTTTAAGGGCGAAGTATTTACGCATTTCTCCTGTTAATCTTGTCAGGAAATTATCACGAATTTTCTTTTCTGAGATGGTGCCATCTAACTGTTGGTAGAGTTTGAAAAATTTGGGAACGTTTATGGTGAAATATTGATTTTCCAATTTTAGCTCTTTGATTATTTTCTTAATTGTTTCCTTATCTTTTTTGAAGATTCGAGTTAATGTCTTTTTTACATCTTCCCATTCTGTTTCTGGGGTATCATATTGTTGGCTGCAAATAACTCTAGAGCCGGTCCTCTTAGCGCTATGTTTAAGTTGCATTTCATCACATGTTCTGTAGCCTCAAATGTTTTCGCCTGTCTCATACTCAAATAGGAATTCTAATATGTCCTCAACTGGACCGTTAGCAAAATGGGCAGGGTCCATCTTTCAGATCTTGTCCAAAAATTTCTTAAATTTATGTCTTCTTGATTTGGAAATGCCATTTTTTGTGTTTTATTATTAAGGGGTGTTATTTGTGGGAATTCTATAATGTTACTATTGAATTTTGTATTATGTTCGTTGAGGTTATCGAAAGGTTCGAGTTCTGTAGGTGAGTTTGTGCCTGAAGTTGTTGTGGAATTTGAATTTTTGTTTTCTCTGGAAGTATTAATTTGTATAAGAAAATCGTTTATCGAATTATCTGTTTGGTTTTTATTTATTATTTTGTTGGTATCTTCTTCGAAGACTTCTTCATCAGAATTTCTTATTTGGATTTTATTAGGGGATCGAGCTAATTCTATTTCTCTTGATTTTCTTTCTTCGCTTTCCTTTATGGAATCAATTGCTGATTCTAAGTTATTTTTCAAGTTTCTCGTAGCTCGTCTATTTTCTGCAGACTCAGTTACAAATTTATCTAACTCTTTTGTACCTCTTAAATTTATAATGTTGGGATTTGTGTATAGTAGGTTTAGAAGCCAATGCTTGCCTTTTTTACCCTTGTATAATTTTCTTTGTAATCGTATCTAGTTTTATTTTCTATACGTGATACTTTGACTAATATTAAAATTTTGTACAAAAATTGTGTTGAAACTTTACTTCCCCAATGATTAGCGAGTGGAGGAAAATTTTCTTCAGGGTTTAATTCTTTATCTAAATCTTTATTTTGGGTTTCTGACAAATCTGCGGGATTTATTACGTTAGTTTTGTCTAAATTAATGTCCGAGTTGGGACCTGGGTTTACAGACATTCAGTAAATCTTAATTTAAACAGCACTTTCTACACCAATAATAAACATATATAATTTTTGTTTTTCACTTACAGATTTCTCAATATCTTGTCTTCAACGATACTTGGGCCTTTGTTTTGACATTGTCCTTTTTATGTCCCAATTTCCTGTTGGCTGCTCGATTCAGCTTGATCTCTAATTTTGGTTGATACATTTTGTTGAATGCTTCATGAGTTCTGGATTGTTATTTTTTTCCAAATATAACAATCTTTTGTTTATTATTGTTTATTTATTGTGCCTATCTAGGCAAAATTGCTTGAGTGAGGGAATGTGGGCTTCAAAGAGCTCGTGATATGAATAGACGCGTTTTTCTCAATGATTTGAGTAATAAAAATTTGTCAATTGAGCACCTTCACAAGAAACGATGTTCTGAAAATTTTTTTACGCGAAATTTCAGTCACTAAGAGAGAAAAAAAAATTGGGATTTTTAAGTTTGTTCGAAAATTTTGAAAAGGAATTATTTGCATAAAAGTTAGCTTTCGTATTTGTGAGAACCAGATTCTTTTTGAGTTTGGGCACCAATTTTGTTGTGTCTGTTATCCTGGATTATAATAGACACAAAATAAATACGTGATTCAACTAAAGATATTTAATTCAAGATGAATATGTCACAATACACTATTTAGTTATCACGTCGTCACTCGTAAACACTTATACTTAATTATTATATAATATTCCTATACTTAATAGTGTCGCATTTTACCATAGGGTGGACAACTAACTTGTGGTGTATTGGAACACCGTCAGATTTAGAGTTTTGAGAAAATGAGAACTACTCAGGAACTCTGTAGAAAGGCAAGTGAAATACTGGCATAAATTGATTTACCAAGTAAACTCTTTTTGGGCCTAGAAATGTTTATGTTGGCAAAAGTACCTATTGTACATTCCCAAATAGTGCTGACAGATATGCTGATTAGTTGTACGTCTGCATAACTGTTAGCTCTATTAATTGGGTCACTAGTCGGAGGTAACGGTGAATATTTTGAAGAAATATTCGCTGTTAATTGTTGCGGAGTATTTAGGTCAGCGAATATATTTGTCTGCCTAAATACGACGGAACATTATAAAAATTATTAATAATTTAAACATTATTTCCAATAACAAATTTAATAATATCATTTCTTTCTGTCTTCAGTATTCCTTCACTCATTTTTAAAAGTATAAGATATACTGAACTAATATCCATGTAACACTATCTTATTAGATACATATGTGATCATAATCAAAGCATATTTTAATATTTTCACCAGTTTTTAAGTAAATTTTTATCTTCACATTTTTCTCAGTATTTTGAGCAGATTAGTATTAAGTACAATTAAATATATTTATCTGTTCAAGATTTAAAACCTTACTATCTTAGAAAAAATTATAATTTTTATAACTGTTGCGAAAGTATTCTTACATATAAAATACTTTGATAAATGTTGAGACAAAATCTTCTTGTTTATCTCTTACTTATTCAAAATCAATTATTACATTACATTTAATTTATCACTATATTTCTATCACTTATACCATATTTGAAACCTGGTACGTCCACAAATGGCTAGTGTGGACTTTAACTTGTTTGTTTGACTGGAGATACAGGAATGAATTTGTCTTCAAAAGAAGAGAATACAGCGTCTGTAATTTTACTGTCATTGTTCAAAATGGCCAACCAAAAATAGGTGGTGTGACATCAGAACATCTGCCAAATATGATAAGTCTTCATTGTCAGCATATTTGGTGGTTTTCTTCCATGTGAAACAGGTATCATATAGACAGCTCTTGTTCCAAGAATTAGGAATAATAGTTGTCTGTATTTTGTTTAACACGTTTTTGTAGATGAACCGAATCATCTGCAAAAAGGTGTTAGAAGAATAAATTTTTATGTAATTCAAGTTTATTGTGATGAATATTTTCCTCTAAAAAAATCCATTCTTTTCTTATCTATGTGTACTGAGTTTCCTGATGTCAGGTAAACTCAACAAATAGGAGATTTTACTTACGTTTCTTTTATTAAAAAAGAACACATTAAATCATAAACTTTAAAACATTACAACTATTCTCTTTTCATTATTATTACTATAGTACTTAAATTTTATTGAAACCTGTGGTTCTCTGTATCTAATGAGAACACCTTAACTTTATCTCTATGAGGCCAAAGACAGGAATGAATTTGTCTCTAATTATAGAGGATGAATTTGCCTATGAATGTTTATAAGTTCAAAATGGCTGACCATCTTTCAGATGATGTGACAGTATAAACATCCACCAAATATTATGACTTTACCGTTATCACATATTTGCAGGAGCTGTGAGAACAGGCAGAATTATAGGCAGCTATTATTCCAAGAATTAAGAATAATAGTAGTCTGTATTTTGTTTTGCCACATTTCTGTATAGAAACATGATGGAACACAATGAAATTACTTGTTTAAAAAAGAATAGTATTTTATCAGCATCTTTAAATCTATGTTTAAAATTAACCAATCAGTCTTTTTTCAAAAAGGGATGTCTCAAAAATAGAATCATTGAAATTCTTAAAAATCATTTTTTTCAACAATTAAATAAAACTCTGCATTAATATTTAACAATATCATATTTGTAACGAGAATATTGGTTACAAAATAATTAAATACTCGTAAATGTTAAAAGGTTGTATTAAACAAGATATAAAACAGTGAAATACTAAATAATAAGATTAACAGAGAAGGTAAAAGATAAGTTAACATAAGGTAAAGATGAGATAAAATGTACATAGTTACATGAGTTTTTATAACTATAAGTTTTGGGAGGAGAATATGGCGATTTCTTGGAGAGTGGAAATGGTAGTGATATGATTGGAGAGTTATGACAATACAAGTTTAGATATTGTCCAATAGGAGTTTAAGGAAATGACATAAATGGTGATTTTGGGTATTTGCAATATCTGCAGAATGGTTTCATAGAAAAGAGTTGTTATGAAAAGTGTATTTATGTTTGTTTATAAACAGTGAAAGTAGAATAAATGAGTCAGTAAAGGCAAGTAAAGACTTGTTTACATGACGTCAATATAATGAGAATTGTTTTAGGTGAGTGATATATATGTGAAATATATATATAAGAGAGAAATATTATGAATGATACAAAATTATCATTGCAATATTATTTAATACGTATTCATGATAATTCAAATTATATTTGAAGTAATTAAAAACACAATTCATTTTGAAAATAATAAGTTTTATTTATTTATTTTCAAAAAATGAAAGTCAAGATAATGATTCTTAACATTATGCATTAATATATTTTTGTAATGGACACCTTGTTAAGATTAAAAAAAATTTTTGTTTTTAAATGAAAATATTTTAAACAAAAAAGATTTTAATAAAATAAATGTAGAAAAAATTAGTGTATATGTTTTTTGAGTGTCCGTATAATCACTAATTTTTCTTCTTTTATCACATTTTTACATATTTTAACTCTATTGCCTTCGTTGTTGTGGAGTACTGTACTATTGGAACACATTATGCATATCAGTTTTGGCATGTCCACCTCCTCAACATGGTTGCCTACAATACCTCCTGACATAATGCATCGCATGTTGAGTTGGCCACAGTGGATGGAATTGGTCTTACAGTTCCACATAGTTGACTATCAAAGCGTATAATGTCCTAAGATTGTTTCATTTGCAATGTCAGTATCAAAGTATCGACTGTAAAATCAAAGGGTTGGCCATCCCATTTCATCTACATCGTGTTCTCCTTCAAGGCCATAAGTCATTAGGAGTTCTTTGTCCAGATCGGCTATTCCTGCCTTTGGATCCACATATTCAAAATCTTTGCATCACTTGACGATATATAACTTTTCTTGAGCACATACCAATCTTCCTTATACTTAATTATCAATTGATGCAATAGTAGAGTATAAATTATGTGGTCTTTGCAAGCATTAAAAACGTATTGGATATTTGTCGAATGGTTGAGATACATTGAGATACGAGTTGTAATATATGTATGTAATGAATTGTCAAAATTACAAATTTCTCTGGCAATGTACCCTTCATTTCAAAATTTACATGAAGGTGATTGATGAACCACAGGAAAAACAGTCAAATTAACAATACCTTGTTTTTTTCAATATGTGATCCATTTTAAAATTTTTTGGGTTGTTTCCATAATTACTTAAAACATAATATTTAATGTATCTAAACTATTTATTCATGTCAACTATGTAGGAAATATTAAACCTGACCTTCTCTTTCGAACTTATTTGTCATGCTCACTAGAAAATTGGCACTCCAAATTCATTGAAAATTTTAATTTCATAACTTTCTTACCTATTGTTGTTTCAAGCACTTGGCTTATGGCGTCTCTCTTCAGCAGCCTTTAGAGCACTTCCTGCGGCATTTTCCTCTCATAATAGGCTAACTTCTCTTTTTTCTGGGTTTCATTATCTGAAAAAAATCTACATAAAAAAAAAACGTTTTAATAACGGACTTTGTTTTTTTTTTTAACAAGAATAAGTCCTTGATGTTTCATTTAAATGTAGAACTTGTTACTTGGGGTTGTATAGAATTAAATACCTGAATCTAATCTTAGTTTATCCAAAATTTGTCACTGACTAGGAGAAACTACTCAACCTTGCATGTCAATAAATGCTATACCAGATTAAAATTTGAAAATCTAATTCGGTAAAAGTGTAGACCTGAAGTTCTAATTGAAAATCTGTAATCCCTAGACTCTATTTAGAAAAACTTGGCATACCTATATGTAATGAACAGTGGCATAGCCAGGATTTTCTCAAGACAGGGAATTTGATAGAAAATAAACAAAAAACAAAAAAAACATTGACAATTGAGATATAAAGTTAGACTTTTTTCCAAATAACAAAATTTTTTTATGTTTTATTTGATGGTGGTTTTATTTATATTGGCATCAAAAAGAAATAATTTTGAGTAAAAATAAATCTATTTTAAAAATACGTTTCTATTTACTGGGCATGAGGAGGAAAAAATCAGCTGAAAATTTATATAACATTACACATTCTGGTGAATTCTGTAGAACAGTGTGCTGAGTGTTTTGTAACTTTTAAGAAAATATCGAACAAATAGAGACAATTTAGTATTATCTCTTTATTAATATCAAACTACAAATCATAATAATATTAACACTTTAAATCTTCAATTATTCTTTGTTACTTTAATTTTAGTTCTGTCTTATATCTTAGTGAAACCTGATGATCTACAATCTTCTAGTGTAGACACTTAACTTTTCAGTTTGAGAGTGATCAGAGAAATGAGTTTGTCTTCATTTGAAGAGAACACAGTGTCTGTAATTTCATTATCACTTTCAAAATGGCTAACTTAAAATAGGTAGCATGATGTTGGAATATCAGCAGAATATGATGACTCTTTGTTGTCAGCATATTTGGTGGTGTTCATCTGTAAGAATAGGTATCATATAGGCGGCTATTATTCTTAGAATTTGGAATAGTAGTCATTTATATTTTGTTTGACACGTTTTTGTAGACAAACTGAATTGTCTGTAAAAAGGTGACGGAACTAACAGGCAAAGGCAAACAAAATTCAACCAAATAAGCAAAACAGACAAACCTGTGATGCGATAATTGCAAATGTCATAGTCTTATATGTCTTAATAAAGAAAGTTTGTAAAATTATGGATCTTATCGTTTCATCTAAGAAAAATTTATATTAGTCAGCGATTTTCTCTTACATCTCACAGATGTTCAGGTATCATCTCTGTACTACTTAGTGACATACTAATAACACTTGATTGATCATAATGCCTAGCAGGACTAAGACTCCTGCTATGAAATTTTAAAAACACTTATGCAAAAACTTCTTATCCTCATTAGCTGTATCCCTCTCTGATGATGTATCATAGCCCACTTGAAATTGTACTGGATTGTGGAAATCTTCACTGTTACTTCCTTATAATTCTACAGCACAATTATTGTCTCAACCAACTTCAAAAATGTCTTCACATTTGCAAGTAAAAATAAAGTAGAACTTATTTAGTTTACTTTGTTTATTTTCTTTAGTTGAGGTCACATACATTCTTAACACGTTATTATAAATTACAGATGTGACTTCACTTTATCACTAAAATAGAATAACTATAAAAACACTATACTAATGAACTCTTATACTTATATGTTACTGTCATATATTATCCTTACGTACTTTACCTCCTCTATGGCAAATTTCTTACTTGAGTGCAGTTGACGCACATCAAACAAATAGAATGTAGACAAATGGTGTACATGTCTGCAGTTTGGTTGAATGGCAATTGTAGTCCTGGTCTAAAATCAAATTGCCAGGTCACTTCTTTTGATTGCTAAAATATTTACATAGTCAAAATATACTTACTGTACATTACATTATTGTGCTGACAAATATACTGACCTTAGTGTTTGTCTGCATGTTTGTTAGGTATCAATAAGTAGAACACTGGTGGAAGTAACAGTGAATATTTAACTAGAAATATTCGCCAATATTGGTTTCGAAGTATTTAGGTTGATGAATATTTTCATCTATCTATATATGACAGAACAATAATATACACATTTATACCAAGACAACTGTTATGCTTTTAGCCTAGATAAAATAAAGACATTACGAAATAAAATAAACTTCGCTTCTGTTTACTTTGTTTTATTACTTTAAGTCACAATAATAAAGACACAAATTTCTTATACTTATTAACTCTTACACATACGTTATTACTTTTAAACTACCTATGAGTGGCCTGCCTTTTCTAAGGCAAACTCTTAACTTGTGTGCATTTGTAGCACTTCAGACTAGTTAAGTGAAGGCAGTAGAGTACTGGTCTTCAGCTCAATAAAATGGCAAGGAAAATCCTCGTCTTAACCAAATTTCTAGATCACTTTGTTTAGTTGCCTAAAATGTTTACTCTGTCAAAAATGTACTTACTGTACTTTACTTTATTGTGCTGACAAATATGCTGACTTTAGTGTTATTTCAAAGAATTTTGAGAGAAAATACACTTCGGATAAGTTTACTCAAGTGGGACACTAGAGGTTATGTAAGGATTTTTTGGTTATTTTGGGCTCTAAATTATAAAGAGTCTGTGTCAGAATTGACTTATAACTTATTAAAGTAACAATTAATAGATTTTATCACATTTGTAAATTTTAGCAAAATGTTCAAACGGGTATAGTGTTGCATGTTTAATTTTTTTCAATTACCTACTTATTAATATTTCATATCTCTTGAAATATTACAACTATACTACACGTATAATATGAACTTGGAATGTTTATGAAGCCTGTTATCCACAATTTTTGGTGACCCTTAATGTCACACATTCTTTTTCTCATGAGACATGACAAGGGATTGGTTTTGTTGCAAGAATTGGCAGACAGTATTGCCTATAATTTAGATACTGTGGATGTTTAATCTTGATAAATTGGGCTGAAGGTATTTTGTTCAAATTAACCAGAAAACTAAAACTGTATTAAGCAGTGGACTACAAAAGCAAATATTTGATTCATCCCCAGAAATTTTTGCCAAAATTAGGGACAGTTCAGATTATCAGTGAATGGATTAGGCAACACCTACTTTAGGTATATTGAAAGGGATGAGGGTGATGCCTTAGTATGTACATTGGTCAAATATGATGACACAGTGTAGTATCAGGGATTTTTGAGGTGTATATCTCCCTTAAAATTGAGCGTATGGTTAATGTTTCTTCATATGAAACACTGGCTATCATATAATCTATTTTGATAAAATTATGTACGAAAGAACAACCCTTTCAAATTAGTTCTATCAAGATCTACAGACTGGAATTATTGAAGTCGGCGGTGATTGAAAATTTTTGAGATACATTTTGACAGAATTGATGTAAATCACATGGTAAAGGAAGGGAGGGTTGACTTCAGTAATAATTTTATTTTGATATGTGTGGGTCACTAAAACTCTCAACACATCTTTAAAATTTATAATTGTCAGTGGTTTTTAGTTACTTAACCACATATGACAAAAACGCTTATATATTAGGTATCAGATACCATCAACTACTTTCAGTGATATACGCTAATTGTTACACTACAATATTCTTATACATAGAGATATAAGCTTACCATAATTATGAAATTCCAAACTGAGACAGGAGTACAGGATGTGTGTAGGTTCAATATAAAAATTTTTTATGAAACTTTTTCAAGTAAGTATCTAGGTTTTCTATGAAAATCTACTGACTAAAATTGATCTCAATAAACAACTTAAGGTTGGAAATAGGTACATTTAGTGATAAACTTTAGAATGGAGTGGACAGATGTTGATTTTGATCCATTTTAAAATTTTGTCATTATATTATTGCCATTGGATTTATGGTCTATGCTCTAGAATAGCCTATCCACTTAAACCGCTAGAATTCTCCAATTTTTTTTTTATGATAAATTTTGGGTAAAACTGAAAACCAAAACCTAGAAATTAGCCTACTAGGACACTGGGACTGGTACCTCAAACCAGGATAATACTGGTCAAACTGAACGTATGTTAAACCTACTTATTCATAAAACAATTCTTAATCCTACAGGTATTCATCTCTTAAGGTGAACTCTTAACTTATTTGGTGTGACCAGCTAGTCCCAGAAGGAAACCAAACGAAGCAAATTGTTGATTGAAAGTGATTGACCAAGTCATCTCTGTAATTTAGGAAAACGTTTACATATTCAAAATGTTGTTAGTTGTTTCATCATAATTAGATAGATCTGAAATAATTTGTCTAAATAGAAGGAACAAATTTATTATTGTTTATTTTTATTATAAGCTTTTATTCTACTTATATGATTTTAAAATATACCAATACTGCAGCCAACCTTTCGCAATGAAATAATGTTTATTTCCCAACAAAATGATGTTTATTTCGTATGAAGCTAATATTCCAAAAAATAAAAATAAAAACTTAATCTTTTAAAAACTCGTTTTTCAGTAGTTTTTATTTTTTTATTTTTTTCAGTTGTTACAATTTTTGAAAAAAAAATCTATGCCTAAGTATGTTACATCTCTAGCCCGGAATATCGTAGAGACCAACAAAATAATCAAAACAAATTTGCGTTCACCTTTTATTTCGTAAAAGAACACTTTGCAGATTATTACAATACTATATCTTATACTTATGACTTTCGTTATATCTTAAATCTATTACTTACAGTGTCACACCTCTGCTAGGGCGGACCACTAACTTGTGATGTGTTTGAACATCTTCAAACTTCACAAGATTGAACAGAGTAGTTCTGTGTTGATACTTGGAAGAAAGGCAAGTGAAGTCCTGGTGTAATTCGAATTACCAGGTCACTTCTTTTTGTGCCTAATTGTTTACCTTTGCCGAAAGTGTACTTACAGTACATACCTAAATTGTGCTGACAGATATACTGACTGGTTGTTTGTCTGCATATTTGTTAGTGCCATTAACTAGGTTAGTGAGTGGAGGTAACGGTGAATATTTAATAGAAATATTCGCCATTGATTGTTATGAAATATTTAGGTCAGCAAATATGTTCGTCTGCCTAAATATGATGGAACAAAGTAGGTACCCTGTTGATTTTTAGTTTCATTATAATTCCAGTAGATCTTCCTAGAAAAATTTTAAAATTTATTTTTTTCTTTTTAGATAATTTCTAGATATTTATTCTTTGTTTTTTTATTTTTTTTAGATTTTTGCATGAAAAATGTGTCCATTATCCTACAGGTTTAGTTTGCAGTGAAATATGAAAAGAATTAAAGATAAAGGATGAATTCTTGATATGACTTTATCCAATTGATGGTTATGAATTATGAGAAAATTCCTAAGATATCATATAAATTCTTGATGCAAATCTGGCCTATCAATTATTGCAACTTTAATTATGATAAAAAATGTTTACTTACTTATTGATACCAATCATCATCGCCTGTTGTATCAGGTTGAGCAGTACTAGTTGCTGGTTGATCGTAGGTCCCATCAGAAATTGGAGGTTGTTGTCGAAACTTGGACAACGCATGTTGTAAAAATGCGTCATTTCTGTTTTGGTATCATGATCTTCTGGTGACGTGTCATAACCTTCACAAAATAGCCTCAAATTATTCATTTCTTTGGTATCACTCTGATTGAATTCTACTGTGGAATTGCTATCTCCACCAGTATCAAATAGCTCTTCTGGCTTAAAAATATCCCATCGAAACACAATAGGACGATGTTCGCTCATAATCCATTTACTCCTTGCATCAGTAACATAAATTAATACTGAGGCAGTATATTTTTGTGAAAAATATAACTCCGAATTAACTACTATAACATTAATGGCACTCTCGAAATATTTATGTAAATAGTCAATTACGCGACGAACTCGACACCCGTAAAGGACAGGTTGAAAATTCATATTTTCGTTATGGGTATAACGAACAAGTTGGTGAGAGAAAATAGTTCGATCTTTGGAATATTGAACGAATATTACAATGGCCCAGTAAATGGTAAATATCATTAGCCTACCTACTTCTTAGCCTAGGTCAAATGGAGGATCCACTTTAACGTATGTTCCAGCTTTTTGTGCTATGCAAAAATTACTTCAACCAGATTTCAACCGGCACTACTTTACCGGGATAATGGAAACGATTATAATAATCAGTAAGCCACTGTATATTACTGAGAAAAACAAAAGTGGTGGATCGTATTCCTATACTATAAACATAAAAATGATATTTCATTTCGATGTAAATTTTCAATACTAAAAAATCATCCAGGGCATGAGCTGTCGTGTCGGTTGACCTTATACATCACGTTCAGCGTTGCATTAATATTTCCTGCCGTCCTGCAAAAATAACTATGAACGTGAGAACGTCTGAATGGAGGTTGACCATTGCCATAAATTACCTATTTCGAATGAATAGCCTAGTAACGAAGTGCTGCGGTTCTGAAGGCAGGATATAAAGGCCTACATTCGCATCGAAATTTTTACCCCAGTTCTTCGGGTCATTTTTTCTGTCTGCTCTACAGCCGTCTGCCACCTATAAACTTACAAAGGCCTTTTCTTCCTTACATTGTACACTTCCTGCCTAGATTGTTTATGAGGACGCGTTATTTAGGAACTAAGGTAAAATACAATGGTTTTTAACAAAGCTCAAAAGTAATATTTTATACGTAGCATTTACTTACCCTTTTTTTTCTGTTTTTCGAGGCTGGAAAAAAATGTTTGAGGAGAAAACAAATGTTCCGTCCCGTTTTTGCAGACGATTCAGTTCGTCTATAAAAACGTGTCAAACAAATTATAGACAACTATTATTCCTAATTCTTGGAATAATAGCTGTCTATATTTCACCTAGCTTCTCACGAACGGACACCACCAGATATGCTGACAATGTAGAGTCATCATATTTGGCGGATGTTCCGTATCACGCCACCGTTTTGGTCGGCCATCTTTTGATTGAAACAAAGAAAATCTTCGTTTCGAAGACATATTCATTCCTAAACCTACAGTCGAGTAGAGACGTTTAGGGTCCATGCTAGTTGCTATGGACATTAGGTTTCACTAGTATTAAGAAATAGTAATAAGTATAATTCTAAAGTGTTTGTAATAATTGAAGTGAAATATTAATAAAAGATAATATTCAGAAATTATCTTATTTGTTGAGGTAATTTAAAAGTATTGAATTACTCTCGCAACAACAAATAATTTAATGTTTTTTTTCATGAAATAAACGCAGAGAATAGGTCTTCCACTGTTGACTATATAGAGGCAGTTTTCAAGTATACTGAACTTGTTGCTTATTTTCGTGTATTGGTCGTCGTGTTTCGCGTTTAGTGTGTCGTTTATTGTACCCGTGCCAAAAGTGACACATTATAGCTACCCAGTCTGTTAGACGTAGTTCCTCCATAAATGGTGAATGTATAGCTACCTAATTGTTCTTATTTTTAGTAGAACATACCATCACATTCAACTGAGCCAAGTACGTTACTGTAACGGCAGAAAAATTTACATATAAGTTATAGGCTAATTTCCTAGAACTTTGACTAAATAAGTACTGGACCTGTACAGAACAATGATTTCTGGTTAGACGTGCCGGCGCTGAATAGGCAACCAGAGCGTACCTTTTGTCGTACTTTGCTTTGTGTTTACATACGTTATCCTCGCAAATTTAAGAGATGTCTTTATCAAATGTATTCAAAATTGGTGAACTCAAGCAAAACTTCAAAAATACCTAAAGGTACTTCTAGAGTTGCCTACTTTTTTGCCAGCACGTCTTGACAGAAAAGTACAGTGGTCTTATGGAGCCTTACTGGTCCAGTACTACCTATAAATACATACTCAAAGTCCTAAAACAGTACACTTTTGAGAGACCTATTTGATTTATACTAATGAATGAGTTATCGAATAATAGCTTGAATAATTTAATTTTTAACAACTCAATATAATAATCTATCAGTTTTATTATGGTTGATCTTAACATGTATACGTATACCAGTTCAAGGTGTGACTAGAAGAAACAAATTATATGGTAAAAATATTGGCCTTCGGTACCTATAGCTCCTTGATTAGTTGATATTGGGAAATGGGAGAGAAAAACGGAAGTATAGAGAGATAACGGCATAAATATGTAGAACAATCTTGCTAGTTGTGTCAGGTGATGGGCATATTTTTACAGTACCTGTAGTGGCAGAGACACTACAGTTGTTGACACTTATAAATAATGTGTGTTTAACATCCAAAGAACCAGAAAATATACGTCGTCACACACCTATCTCGCACACTAGATCCGTAACAACTCCAGCAACTACCTCAGCCCAGTCACTCGCTTACCTACATTTCTTCAGTAGGCGAGTTCCCTTTATGCCTGCCAGGCGCACAGGAGATTGTGGGCATTCCCAAATAATATTTACCTTTAATTCAAAATGGCCTATATCATTAGGGGAACAGTTATGTGAGAAAAGAAATTGTGTAACCCCAAAAGAAGAGCCATAAATTGGTGTAGTTTACCTTTCTTCGACGTTGACACTTTTACCAGTTATTTTCTATGTGAAGATTTCACAAACAAATAATTTGGGTCAATAAATAAAATTAACTTGAATAAATGAAATATAATTCCCAGTTATACACTCTCTTATGGTGGATCTTAACTTTGTTTGAAAAAAGTTTCAAATGATTTTACGCAAGTGAGTTTCTACATAGTAGGTATAATATTTCAAATTAACATTTTGCAAGAATTAAACAAATTAGAATCAATAAATGCACAGTGAAGAAGTAGTAATTAAAAACCAAAAAAGAACATTTTGTCCTTCTGTGCAATCAAATTTATATCCTTCTTCAGATAGAGTGTATAGAAAAATAGTAGGATAAAATTTACTATGATTGGTTATCAAAAAAGAGAAGAAGTATTGATGTTTCTCCATGATAGGAGGATAATTCAGAAATGTGTGTGGTGTGTGTGTGCGCGTGCGTACATGCGTGTAATTTTAATTAGGTCAAAGACCATCGTTTTCTTTTCAAATGAATTATGTTCATAAAATTTCAACAGTAAAAATTTACCATTAGGTTTAGTATTGAATAAGAAGAAGAGGAAATGGAATGTAATAGTTTAGGAAATAAATGAAAATTATTACAACTATGTTGAATGTAATTGTCCAGGTAAAATATGGTGGACTATATTTGTTACAGATTTCAATTTTAATTGTTTTAATTAATCAGAAAGAATTTGTTTTGATTTGATACACTTATGAATATTATTTTATTATCGAACTTGAATTATGTGGTATTGTATTTGGAAGATGAATGGTGGTGGTATATGCATCATTAGCTAGAATAGATGGCATACATTTACGCACAATCACCATCAAACCCGTATTTAATTGAGATGCACTTACCTATTAGGAAAATTTAAATATCCTGAAAAATTCAGTGTTACTAGGCCACTTGAGAAAAATTCAAAATTCAGCATATTTTTGTGGTTGTTAAACTGAAGTCAAAACCAAATCATTTTGTTTTTGCGCACTCCTTTCAAATATGGTTTCAACAGGGACTATGTTTTTGCTATGGATAACAATATATACTACCAGAAATAGATCTTGTTAACCCCCTAGTAGAGATGTCACACTCAACTCTCTATGGGAAGGGATGGAGAGCTGAGGACCGAGTCTCCTGGAAAAGTGTGTACAGTGTGCTCTCTGACATTCGATAATCAAACCCACCTGTTAGTCAAATGTTTGCAAGGCCTAAGCCTTTGGTCAGCTCTGTAATTCATTAATTTTCTTTTTGTTTTCTATTCAATAATGAGACACCAAATTAATTTTTGAAGTCATTCAGCTTTACTTCCAATCAATGATGCAACATTTTCAGTCGGATGAAACATTTCTGGAACCCATTAATGTCAAATTAGTGAGCATGTGTAAACCATCTAGCACCAGAAAAATTTGTGGGAGCAGTGTTCCCTGGCAAGTTGAAAGTATATAAAGCTTTCCCAGTAAGAATTTGTGGGATGCACAAAGCGTGTATCAAACCAAAAATGTGATCCAAGTTTTTCAGTCCATAAATCTTGGTTGGAAGATCATTAATTGGGGAGTTCAGTACCTTGGAGACTGCCTATGAGAGGTGTAATGCTGAGTCCAAAAGTTTGAAGCCCTCTTGACAAAACGTTTTGGCCATATTGAAACAAAAATATGTTTCTTATTTTTTAGTACCATAAATGTTGGGTAGAAGGAGTAGGGTGTATGGAAAATCAAGTTTATTCTTTAAATTTTTCTTCAGTGTATAATGCCAGGAGTTAATTCATCTTCTGTTGTATTACAGATGGAAAAACGGATATATCATGCGAAGTAATCGAGTTTTTTACATCCGAGTCATACTATCCAGATCCAACCGATTCGTCGCAAGCCATACCCTGTAAGTTTGTTCGTTGTTTGTATTATTCAGTGTTTATATCCTATACTATAATACGAGAAATAATTTGTATGTATGTATGTATGTATGTATATATGTAATTAATTGCAATTGCGTTCTGAAGAATTAGACCAACAATGTAGTTGACATGTAGTACAGAAAATGGGTTTTTGGGTATTAAAAAACAATCTAGGTAGGTCCCAAATTTGAGAAAATTCATTGAACAGAAATAAGAGCATCTCAATTTATCTATCAGTGCAGTAAGCGATAACAACAAATTATGAAAAATTCGCCTCTGGCTGAAAGTAGCTGATAGGTAAGGTTTTATTAGTGAATTTTGGTTGGCCTTGACTGCGTCTGACTATTATGATTTATGACTAATGAAGTAATGAGTTTATAGTTGCAATCTTCAATTATATTCTCGAGAATCCATATATGTTATAAAAATATAATAATGAAATTCCCCAACTTGAATTAAATTAACAAAATTTTTCTAATTTCCACAAGGTGAACCAGGTACTTACATTAAAACGTACTGTTCTTGTTAAATCAACAAAAATATGATTAACTTCTTACCTGACAATCACCATAAAAGTGAATATTTTTCAAAAAATGAATGAATTGTGAATGTACATTTGATGCATCATAAAAGAAGCAGGTGCCTTCAAAAACATTCCTCGTTGCCTCCAGCTAATGCATCGTGAAGAATCATTGTATTCGTTTTGTAGTATTTCATATGGTAACACATTCCCCTGGTTACTCAAACCATATTTTATTCTCCGAAGAACTAATGTGCTAATCACATGTCAATTGTTACATATATGTTTGTAACTCAGGTCTTCTGTTTTCGATGCCAGATAAAGAATTTTAAAATCTATACTACCTAATATATAGGTAAAAAGGAAAGTTTGGAAAAATGTATGTTTAGGGTAATCTCTGAATCTACCGGACCAAATGTTGATGAATTTTTGTACATGCATTCTTTATGAACCTATGAAGGTTACAGGCTAGGTTTTATTATTTTATCACTTCAGAAAACTTATTTGTGAAGGAGAGTCGATGAAAGCTGGATTAGTAGTGCTGCGTGTATAAGGTGAACAGAGGAAAAACATATGCAAACTTATCAATGCTGCGTTCGGTGGCCTTTTTCAGATTAATAAATTTAAATCGTTTTAGAAGGTTGCTCATTTTTTTTGTTAGTTTTCTGAGATCCAAATTCGCATGTAATGTTCATTTTATCATTAGACCCATTCGTCGACCCTCATGGGGCTCAAAAAGTGGATACCTTTTAATTTTTAGATTTTATTGTGTAATATATCATAGGACATGTTTTGTGATTGACCGTTGCCCAATATTATCGAAAAACGTAGATATATTTTCTGACTACTATGAGAACCTACTATGTGGCTGGTATTCATATATAGTTTACACTAACCCTGTTCTGTGCGTGAACATCAAGGGTCAGTTTCAGTCACGCAGAAAATATAGGTTTCTCAGGTAAACCAGGTTTTTTTCATAGTTTTGCTACAGTTTGTCTCACAGAAGCTAAATTTTTATGCTAAAATATATTTTTTGATAGCTTGGCTTTAGTTTAAAAAAAACTCTAATACAGCAGCAGCTCCGTAAGAAAAAGTAGGTTTTCGAAAAATGTAAAATTAGGTATAGTCAATAAAAAGTTGTTAATAGATTGTAATGAACACATATTCCTGTTAGTTCAAAATTATGCATTTTATAGGCAAAATAAAAGTGAAAATAGTGTTACTGGAAGTAGACGAAATTGAATTTTTGAAGTAATTCTGTTTCTCTGAGGCTAAAAAAAAATTTTTTCGTTTCAAGCTTGAAAAATAGGTTTTTTAGGGCTATTATCTGACGAGTAAAATCGAGAAAATCACACTGAATGTCTTATAAGAACAAATTAACTGTAACGTATATTTTTGTCTATTTTTAGATATGATAAACATATCAAAAATGTAGGTATTCATCAACAATAAAACATCCTATAACTCTATATAAACAACCACTAAATTATCTGTATTTGATTTTATGAATATAGATATAATGTCTGTATATTCATGACCTAATTGTGCCTGTCCCTCGAGTATATCACGATTCAGCACAACCCTATAATAACAACACCTTGCCTCATTTTACCTATCCGACACGTACACATACATACCCCGAAAGAGTATATAAACCCTCAATTTGAAGAAATAAGACACAGTTCCTAGACAGTAACTTCTTAGTACCTAAAACCTCTCTTACAGAGCTACTAGTGAACAGACAGTCTTGTCTAAAGGGTTGTAATCCCATATGTTAAACTTATTGTATAGTAATTAACGTATTAATTGATGTACTGTTGTAGTACAATTTATTATTTTATTAAAAGTGATAATTCAAACTTGTGTTTTAAATATTATGGAGTCTCAAATTGAATATTTAAATTGTTATAGAAGTATTAATGCTTGTCCAGTGTTAATTATCTCGTGTATGGTGTAACATTGAAAGTAGTTCTAATTAGGTACATTACCACCTCTTTTGGCCATTACATTGACCAATTGAAACCAAAATTGGTAGAGCTTGCCCTTTTGTCAAATGTACTATTTATACTGAATTTTGTGACTATTGGATAAGAACAGCAAATTTTAGTGAGTCAACATCAAAAATTAGCCCCTCCAACAGCCCCAGGGCATGAACCATGAAACTAATGGCAACAACACTTAGAAGGATATTAGAATAGGTTTAAATCGATGTCCATACCAAATTTTGTGACTATTGCTTCAAAATTACATTTTTTAGAGCCATAAAACTGCAAAAACTGCAACATAATTGCCCATCCCTGATGTACCGTAAAACCAATTTTCCCCAAATTCAAGTGGTCTTATCCTCGACTTCATACGAATGTTTGGTCCAAATTTCGTGACCATCGAATAAAACTTACACCCCGTATCGTGTTGACAAGAATTGGGCATACATACATACATACATATATATATAAATACAGAATTTTCAAAAATAGTGCCAAAATTTTACTTAGGTCATGAAATGAAAAATGTACTTACTCCCACCCCTGTGTCCTTCCATGAGCACAAGATTATTAAGTAGATTTTGGTAGAAAACTTACTTGATAAGCCCTCAGGTTAGTGAACAAGTAGCTCAGTGTTAGGGTCAAAGGTCTTAAGTATTTGTCGAACGGAGCTGTCACTAAGGGCAGCTATTCTAAAATAAAATTAATTTGAAGATCAGATTTTTTGGTCACTATACGTATGCTTGTAAGTTCTCGTAAATTTGTTTGAATTATCAACATATATGTCAAATATTGGCGTAAGGTTTAACTTTTTTTTTTCAAGTAGGTAACGTATTGTTGGGGGAATGGTGGAGAAAAGTTCATAAAAAATTTGAATTTTTCCTATAGAACAATCATACTAAGTAAGAATTACTTGCAATATACGTGTAACATATATTTTCGTTTATTTTTAAATATAACGAACATATTTGTCCACACACTCTCAAATACCAAAAATGCAGGTATTCATCAATAAACAAAACATCCTATAGCTCTTTGTAAACAACCACTAAATTACCCGTATTTAATTTTATGAATATAGATATAATGTCTGTACATTCATGACCTCATTTTGCCTGTCCCTCGATTATATGGAGAGTTAGCTTTCTAATAGACAATCTTTGTCTAAGGGTTTAAATCCCAAATGTTCTACCTAGTTTATAGTGTTTGAAATATTATTTAATGTACTTGTGTCGTACAAATTATTATTTTCTTAAAAGTGTTAAATCAATCTTGTGTTTTGAAATATTATCGAGTCTCTCAAATACGTTATCCACAATAGATGTGGATGAAAAATTAATTATTTAAACTATTATAGAGGTATAATAATGCTTTTCCAGTATTAAATATCTCATGTATGGTGTAACACTAAAAGTGGTTCTAACTTGGTACTTTACCACCTCTTTTGGCCGTTACAATACGTACCTAAGTATGCGCACGTGAACTGTGTGTTTTAAAAGTATTTCCGAATGAAATGAAAGTTCGGTCATTTCGTGCGGTGTGCTAATAAAGATGTGGTTATCGTAAATAACAAAAATACGACAAACTATTCGTTTGTCGGAGACATTTCGAAATCGGGTGCTCGAGAAACGCCAGACGGCCGCACTTCATGAAAACGTAAATTACGCTGACAATCTGTCAGGTATGGACTGCGAGGGGGGAGGGTTTATCGCCTTAATTTCATTTGGCTATGGTCCAACCGATAATTCGAGGCCTTCCCCAAATAGAGGCTCATTGAAGGGTTTCTTCTAACGTTTTTCCAAGTGCTTCGCTCCGCAAATTATTTTCGTGTCAACGATTAGCAAAGGAAAATTCATCTGGTTTACTAAACTGAGAAAGGATGAAACAATTGATCGCGAGTCCGCTGGCGAAAACAATCGGTGAATTAATTTAGAGTTGGTTCCGATAGGTCTTTTTTTTTGAAGTCGTTTTTTGTTGTGCTCCGAATAGGTATTCGTCTTTTGTAGAGTCGTAAACCAATCGGGCCGATGAGGTTTTTGTTAGGTAGCTATATAAACGTAGGTAAATTAAATTATTGCTGTAGCGAAGAAAGTTGTATAATACGTTCGAAGAGATGACTCTTCTCGACGGTGCTACAGTCCTTTGAAAACGATTGTATTTTAGGGCTATACCAAATACGCTAGGTACCCCAGAATACGGAGATATAAAATGGTATTTATTCGAAAACGATATAAATCTTCGACACTCTTATAGTGGACCTTGGCGTTTGAAGAGGGGACATAAAATGTTACAAAATATATAAAAAATAAATTATATAACTTATTACGGTGAAGGTTTGTACCGAGCAAGCATCAATGAACAAGTGTATTGTAGGAAGTGTAAAAAAGAACAGAGAAATTGGTTAAATTTACAATGGCTACGAATTATTATTAAAAGCACACTGATAAAAAAACTCACAAAATATAAGAAAATTTGTATTGAAGAAATACTACAAATTAACGATAATTTGTTTGCTGCTTCGAGGGTTAACATTAACATTTAAGCATAATTGCTTTTAATCATGAAATTAGAAGAAGACAATTTTACACTCAATTGTCATTAATACCTATTTATATTAAATATATTAACAATAACTAAACGAATGGGAGAGCTTTATTGAGAACTTAAATATTGTTGGTTTATTAAAGACAGGAAAATGAATTAGTTAGCTGACAATGAAGTTTAGATATGAAAAGATAATATAAAACTGTGAACAGAAATATTAGGCAAAGGCTACAATAAGTTGGATCAGGCTTGTTGAGCTTGCAAAAGTTCGAAGTTATAATTTAGTAACAACGTTTTTCTTTGAAAAAAAAATGTGTAGAATATATAATGGGAGAGGCAACAAGTGGCGTGACAACGGATATAAGCTTTATGGTTGAAAGCTACGTCTACTTTTAAAAATATTAAATTCACTTCGTTTATGTGTAGAAAAGTACAAATTATTTGCGATGTATTTTCCTTACAATTTCTGGAGAAATGTAATAACAATAAAAAAGAAGAAATTCTTTGTGGTCAACCTTACAAAGAATTTGAGTGAAATAATGGTGAAATATTAGGCTAAGTAATGCTGCGATATTATGAGAAAAAAACATATTAGTATTAATCATTCGAATTTTAGTCTATACCAATAAATTGGTATTATTATTATGATTTAGTGCAAATATTAGATATGCAATAATACTAGGTATTGACTCACAATATTAAGTACGAAAAAATGACGTATATTTGATATAATATATGAAGTATAATATTAGGTATGCTTTAATTAAATATAAATATTGTAACGGATATGTTCGTCATATTTTTAATATTGACGTACATATTCGTTCACAGAAAAAACGTATTTTTACTCAGCACATTCTGTCCCTTTAAATGTACAGTTAACTGGCGAAAGTACGTTACTTCTTGCCAGCAACTGTAATACGTTTTTTAAAAAGGGATATTCGGTGACCTGAATATACTGGTCCCCGAATATTCTTGAAACAACAAATCCCTAATCAGCAAATTCCTACTTTATACACAAGACTATGGAAAAAATGTATACCCTGACAGGGTATATAAACTCTTGTTTCCATTAGAATATTTGTACTGTAAATTTAAGATTCATTCAGTCTTGTTCTGTAAAATTAACATTCAGTCAGTCTAGTACTGTACTATAAATACTCATCCAGTTTTATACTGTGAATGACTAATTGTATGTTGAATATTGTGTTTTTAAATATTTTCATTATAGAGTGATAAAATTATTGTGTGTTTTTAATTCTACTAAAGTCTCTAATTTAGTTAAGGTCCACAATAGCTGTGGATAATAAACTTCATTAATTTAAAATAATTCTCAAGTATTATAATATTTCAGTGAATATTATAATACATCGAAGGAAGTGTAACCATACCAAAAGAAGTCATTTCCTAGTACTAAACGACATCTTTTGGCCATTATAATTATTAACATTATTTATTGAAATAGAAAAGTTTTAATGTTAAATTTTGTGAGGTAATAAAGGAAAATATTATTTAAAATGATTAAGTAATTTTATGATGAAAACAAATTTACAAAATTAAAATTTTCATGACCTTTTAAAATATGGTTTCATCAGGACCTTAGAGTTTTTGAATTATTGATTTGTTTAAAATATTGGAATTATTGTATTTGTTATGATAAATTTGGTTGTAATATATAATCAATATAATTATAATGGACACAATGGAGCACCATAAAATTAAGATAATGTTAATAAAGGTAAAGGTGGTTTAAGAGCTGTCTAAATTAGGCATTTGAAGTTCTAAATTGTCTAATCTTTTTCAAACATCGTTAGTAGGGGCCATTGGAGTAAAATGTGAAATAAATTTTTTCCAATTCTGATTATAGGTGGTCGGTGATGGGAGTTTGAAATTTAATGGCAGGGAAGGATCATCTTCATTTGTAAAATTAGTCCATAACAATGGAAGTGGCATTCTATTTTTAAATGATTTTTTGTAGTTGTTGATAGGCAAGGTATTCCTGCTGATATGATCACTGAAGATTCGTTATTTGATTCTAAATTTAATATTCTTATGTAATAAGGGTCATCTAAGATTAATTTTCCTGGGGAAGAATTTTTCACTTATATGCGTTATGATGAGTAAAGAATTGTATAAAAAATGTAAACTTTATTGAAGTTTAAAATCATAAAATTTATAGGTCCAAATTGGTGTACAATTTTTTGATTATTATTGGATTCACAACAAAATGAGTATGATTTTAATATTTCAGCATAACTGAGGTGTAAAAATTAGATTTTTTTGCAAAAAGAGGCTTTGTCAGTGCCTCTTGTCTCTGAAGGTAACAGAGAGGTTTTTCTGGATTACAAACATGAAGATTGGTTCCAGAAATGAAATGGATGTAACAGATTTATTTGTCTATAATTTTATTGATGAATATATTCCTACACATGAACAAAAATATGAGGAATTATGTAAACAATAACACATTTACAAATTAGACTGTCTTCTTCTTTATGATAAGTTTTTTTCTTCTTTAAATTTGTTGTTCTTGTTCTTCTTCAATGTCACTCTTCTACTTCTAACAAACACTTATTTTTCTTGCTTACTAATTATGCACACACACTAATACCTATTTTACACTAATCACGGTGAACACTATTACACCCAATTGTGTATATAAACTCACATTTCATGTAGAAGATTATTAGATTATTATGAATTATTACATATTCTAACCCAGACAGTCAAAACTGTACTGAAACTTACCTGTACTGTATGTACAAAATTATTATAATTTAAAGTTAACAATTGTGTTGTTATATTTTATTTAAAGACTGAATCTAAAAAGTTAAGTTCCACCATATGAGTGTGGATTATAAAGTATTTAAAATAATTCACATTTAGAGGTATTAATATTCAGTTTGATATTGATGTACTTGTGTAAAGTGTGACACATAAAGTGTGTTCATTCAGGTACTAATTATTATATTTTTATTTCGTTGCAATGTGTTGGACTGAATTTGAATTTTTTTGTTGTAATAAAATTAATGGTTCTTGGTTCCATGAACAGTGCTTATTGTTATGAGAATGAAATGAAGTGGGAATAAATTTATATGTAAGAAATGTTGTGTCCAAAGGTTTTATTGGAATTTTAATTTCGAGTCCTTGTTCATGCACCAATTATGTGGTGATCCAAAATTGATAAAAATTAATTTTAAAATCACACCGATAAAAAACTCACAAAATATAAGAAAACTTTTATTCCAAAAATATTACAAGTTAACAATAACTTGTTTATCTTCTTCTATAGGAGGGTAAACCCTAACATTAAAGCATAACTGCTTTTAATCATAAAATTAGAGAAAAACAATTTTACACTTCATTATCATTAATATTTATATTAAATATATAAACAATAACCGAATGAATGGGAGAGCTTTACTGAAAACTTTAATATTATTGGTTCATTAAAGAGAGGAAAATGAATTAGTAGACAATAAAGTTCAGAAGGGAAAAGAGAATATAAAAGTTCCAACAGATATATTAGGCAAATAGTGTAACAAGCTGATTAAGCTTGCTGAGCTCCCGGAATTTTGAAATTATAATTTAGTAACAACTTTTCTCTTGAAGAAAAATTTGTAGAATGGAATGTGAGAGCTGAACAAGTGGCAGTGACAACCAAATGTAAAGCTTTCCAGTTTAAAGTTACGTTTGGTTTTAATGATATTGAATTGACTTCATTTATGTGTAGGAAAATACAAATTATTTGTGAAATAGTATTTGTACAAAAATAAATGGGTGATGGAGTGAGCAGTAATTTATTCTTGAGCGAGTGAGAAAGAAGATATCAGAAAAAGGGAAAGAAACAATAATTCTCAAATTCGCTGATTTGAAATAGTCAGTACTTTATTATGCATTTCTGAGAATGTGTGGAAATACAAAATATATGTGTTTTATTTATATTATAGATTAATCAACGTTATTATCGTTGATTAATTAAAAAAGGAATTGAGGTAAGAAGTCAAATCTCAAATTATAAAATATGAAGGGAATAACGTCCCTTAAAAATATGAGAAAACAGTACAAAACGATTTTTGAGTCATTTTATTCAAAATAGGAAATTTCAAGCTTCACTTATGTTTTGTCTATTTCTAGGGTTTTAGAAAAACGAAATAAAAGTTCAAAAATGTCACATTTACATTTTATTTGGAAATGTGGAGGTCACTGAGACTCAACACATCATCAATATTCACAGTAGTTTGTTGTTTTTTGTCTTCTAATCACATACAGTAAAATGATTATGTTTAATAATCGTTTCGCACAACTCATTCTACACATGCTGTGTATAAATGATTAAACCTAAACTTTCTCCTCCTTTACGGTGAACTCCTCAACTCTGTACTTAATACTTACTTAATAGATCAAGATCAAAACCAGGAATGAATTCTTTGGCCAAAGTGGTTATCAAAGTCATCTGATTATATTTTAAGTTGTTTACAATTTCAAAATATACATCAGCAGTGTACCTGCAATACTGGGCTACCTAACAAATTTGCTGGTAAAACATTGTCATCTGTGCGCCAATATGTCCTTAGTCCAGAAGTGACGGCGAATATTTCATAACAGAAATATTAGCTTTTACCTACGGCCTAATTTTATTGTTTCGTCATATTTAGATAGACGAATGTTGCGAGAGTAATTCATTGTTTGAATTGTCTCAACAAATAGAGAATTTCTGAATATTATCTTTTATTAATATTGAACTTCAAATTATTACAAAACACAATTAGATTCTAACTTATTACTAACACTTAATAATAGTGATGCCTGATATTCATAACATCAAGTATGGACCTTAACATTTCTACTCGAGTGTTACTTCAGGAATGAATATGTCTTTGAATAGAAGACAAGACAACACATTTGTTTTCTTTGTTTTAATCAAAAATGGCTGACCAAAAAGGTGGCATGACATAGGACATCTGCCAAATATGATGACACTTTATTGTCAGCATATCTGGTGGTGTTTGTCTGTGGGAAGCAAGGTATCAGATAGACAGCTATTATTCCAAGAATTAAGAATAATAGTTGTCCATATTTTCTTCGACATGTTTTTGTAGACGAGCTGAATCGTCTGCAAAAATGGGATGGAACAAAGGTCCCCGGGCAAAAGAAAGCCCGAAGCTCCTACTTCATTAAATTTTGCATTCCTGAAAGTTTATTATCGTAATCTATTTTACCTTAAATCCTAGTCATAATACAATTTTATGATTTTCACAATTATTACTTAATTTTACGTTGCGGAATTTATCATCGCCTAAAAATATAAAATTTGTTATTATAGCATGAAAAAAATTTTAATTTTGCAAATATTGTTGAGTATAAAAAATATTTGTCACAATTAAATTTATTATGCTTACTTAATGATAATTTTTTTACATCTTATTACTAAAAAGAATTTAAAATTAGGGACATTAACTCTGTATTGCTCCCAATGCCAAATCATTTATTTGGTTGTGCACATTGGCAGCAACACAATTTAATTTTAGGTTAATGTAGACTAACATTGCTGCAATAATTGTGAGTAAACCACACCAGCCGATCAATAGTAAATGAACTAATTTGATCGTGTCCTGGTATCCCAAGTCTGGAATTTTTAATTCTGCCATTTTTAGTCTTTCCTCAAGTTTGTGGATTGGAGTTATAGATGAGAAATATGGAACAGTGTCATGCCATGGGAAGAGGAAACTAAATTGCGAGGCTAAGTGCACCATAGATTGAAGACAACACTTGCAAAGACTCTGTGGTAAGACTTGTCTCCAAGAACCAAATGAGGTATTCAAAGAGTCCCCCGGAAACAATTTTCGATAGGGATCAACTCTGGACGGACCATAATCAACCGACAAAAAAGAGTGAATGGCTTTGAATATTTTCCATAAACCAATAATGCCGGTGAATAAACATAGATGGAGAGGTGACCAACAGCGAAGATACAGTAAAGAAGCCTGAGTTAACATGAAAGATTCCGTCATTTCCACAATACCATTGTCCAGAACCATAAATTTTGGCAGTGCATGTAATTCAGCAGGAGATGGATACAACGGAACTTCCTGCAAAACCTGCTCACTAGCGCGATCCATTTCAAAATTAAAATAATTTTATTCTAAATTATGAAGAAAATGATTTTCGATATTAAAACAATTAAAATTGAGAAAAATGAAATATAAAAGATAAAAACCAAAAAATTAAAGAAAAATGAAAAACATGAACGAAAATTAATACTCTAAAAGCGGACGCGGACAAAGAAAGTCAAACCGTATTAACATATCGAATATGCCAAGCAGACTGCAATACCTCCATATATATCCAATCTGAATAGCAAGATGAAGAGTTGCTGAGCAATCAAAATATACTGGAGTTTGCCATCTTCCAAGGCCTATTCTAGATGGTAACAAAGCGAACTAAATTCCAGAATCCCACACTAACACAGATGGTGTAATTTCCGCACACAAATATATTTTTATAAGAAAGAAATAAAAATCGAAGAAATATTGTGCATCGATAAACATTTTTACAGTATATTGAGATTTTTTTCAAATAAGATAACAACCAAACACTGTACTGACAAACTTAATACTGCATTTAACAGCAAAATTTCGTGTGATTTGTAATGATTTCAGAAATCATGATGATAAAACTCTACGTTATCGTTTTTATTACAATCACCATACTCACACATGAAGCAGAGAATACAGGTTTGAAAACAAAAATTAGTGCATCGTCAGGAGCTTACTTTGAATTAAATAAGTTCAGTAAGGCCTACGAGAAAACAATTCCCATAGTCTACAGTATGAAAATTCCGAGAAGAGAAAATATAGAGACACCCGAATGGTTAGAGGAAATTAGAAAACTGCAGAGTTGCACATCCACGAAAAATACCTGGTGTATACAGAGATCGAAAAACATGTTGAAAATTTTAGACTTAATAGCAGAAATTCAGCTAATCAACGAAGCAATCATAAAGGAATTCGATAGAGAAACTTCAAAAAGAACAAAATGAGGAATCCAAGTCCTTGGTGACTTTGAGACATGGTGTTGTAACGTAATGACACTATCCCAAGGCAACGACTTAATAGAAAACAAAAAAAAAACTCAATACAAAAAACTTCGAGAAGCAGTAATTGAAAGTCATGCAGAACTGTTAAATGTGACAAACGACATCAAAAACTTTGAAAAAATTGAATTCGACAACTCTAAAATTTTAAAAGAAAATGTTCAAGCCCTAAAAGACCCAATCCAGAACCAAAATAACAAAATCATAATAGAAGCCAGGAGAGAGCTTATTTTTGACACGGCTAGAACTCTACATACTAGTTTGGTCACAGAAAATGCCAAACTTAGTCATCTATTTCTATTGTGCAAAAATAACCGATAGTAAACTTTCAGGAATGCAAAATTTAACGAAGCAGGAGCTTCGGGCTTTCTTTTTCCCAGGGACCTTTGTTCTGTCCCATTTTTGCAGAAGATTCAGTTTGTCTACTGTGGGTATTGGCTAATACCCACCAGAAGGTCGCCAAGACCAATATTAATGGCGTCGGCGGTGTTGCGTGTTCTCTCTCAACTTACAGTGGTAAGAGGGTGCCAACCCTTTTATTGGAGAGAATTGTATACTGGCAATTTTGTATAATGTATGTGCGGGTATATACGGGTGTACCCGCGCACCGTGTCAGTGAGTGGCGAAGAACAAACCTTTCGCCACTCTACGCCGTCTGCCAAACGCCGCGGCGTCGTAATATACATCGGCTAAACGGAGAACGAATCTACATTTGATATGTTCTGTAGTTCGTCCGTTTAGCCTATGTAACGGCGCTAGGTTAGCGGCTAACAGAGTACAAATATACGTAGCTCTGTTTGGCCGCGCCTACGTATTATTTTACGTCCGTAGACGATTAGTGGCCACCGGTAATGGACCGGGGCGAACGTCTATCGACGGAGGCCGAGCCTCAGATCCCTACGGGGTGAATCCCCACAGCACTCCCCCCCTAATGAGTGCATACGAATGGTAAAAACCACAACATTGGGGGATTTACTGCTGTCTATCCCTCTCCTTCTTCTCCCTGCTAAATTCCTCCCAGTCGCCTATGGCCCGGCCAATTGCAGAGCCGGCCTTACGATACTCCTCGAAAAGAGCTAAACGCCTAGCATGATATTGCTGGCGAGAGTTTCGTCCCCTACGTCTATGGGGATGACCATTTCCACGATTATGAATGTTACGAGATGGTGGTTGGTAGGGATGATAAGTGTTTCGAGGGTGGTTCGGAAAGTAAGTGGGATGGTAATAGTTGTATGGCGCTGGAGGGTAAGGAGGTGGAGGCATCCGCTCATTGATGGGTAATTGAGACGGGTAAGGTGCCATGTAAGGCAAATTGGCCAAAGGGGCTAAGTGTGCCAGAGCAGGAGGTGGCATGATGGGCAATTGAGCCCTAGGTATCGGTGAAGAACTAGGTACCGATTGATCTTCACGCCTACCAGGTGTACCAATATCCATGGCCGAAGCCAATGGTTGTTGATTTGCTGGTGAGGGTGGCGGAAGAGGTGTATTTTGGGGTTTAAAATTCCCCATGTCACGTGATGTGGATGTGACAGGTGGTAATGGTGGAGTGCCAAGAAGTTCCTGCTCCACAGCATCCAAGTCTGCCTGATGTTCGACGATGCAACGCCTACGCATTTCCTCAGAAAGACGTTCGGCATTCACCTCATCTTCATCGAGCATGTCTTCCTCGGATTGAGCGGGTGGCAATGTCACCGTAGGCAAAATAGCCGTTTCATTGGTCTGATCGAGTAGACCTTTGTTCGGGGTTGATGCCATTTGGGAAAAGTCGCCGGAATTTCCAAGCGAAATAGGTTTCGAAAAACGAGAGAAGAATTAATGAGAGAAAACAGTGAACAGTTAAGTTCGAAATATTATTTGAAAAAAAGCATAGGAAAGAAGTCACGAAAAGACAAGTTGTCGAGACGACGTTCAATTAGGCTAGTGAAATAAGTGCAAGATAAATTATGTGCACTGTGTCAATTTGATTTCCCTAGTCTGACAAAGATGCGCACAAGATAATGCGTCGAGTGTTTAGGTATTGTACATTTAGCCTAGAATTGGTTCTACCTCAGTATCTGATGATAAGGGTGTGTTTCATTGCAATTGCACGTTTGCCTATTGTGTGAGAGTGTATTCTCGTTTTTCTTAATTGCATGGATGATTTCTACATGTAAAATTTTATTTATTTTATTTTTTCGATAATCCCAGAGTTTAGAAAGCATCGCGCGGTACGGGTTCGAATCCTGTGACCGGCGAAATTCTAATTTGAAAAAATTTTTGTAAAAAAATTTATTTTTTATTGGTGATTTATTTAATCGATCGCCACGTATAATTCGAGCGATCTGATGGTGGAAAAATTTTGTTCAGTTGCCACGTATAATTCGAGCAACTGATTTTGGCAAACATGTTTAGGCTAAGAATTAATAGAGTTGCCACGTATGATTCGAGCAACTTATTTGGCCTAATTTGTTTAGACAATTTTTATTTTCTTGTGTGCTTTAATCGTTCAGACCTACGGGTTACTATTTGGTTTTTTAATTTCCTACTTCCCTTAGGCCTACCTCTTTTTCGAGTAATTATTGGCTTGTCAGGGTTGTATTCGTTATATTTAACGTCGTCATTGAATCTGACATTTTTTATGATTTTATTTTTATTTTTTATTGTATTTTCCTGTGAGTTTTTTGTTTCGACTAATTCGTTATCAACCTGTTGTGAATTTGTGAGGTCTTGTGATTTAGTCTGAGTTTTCTCAATTTTCTCATTTGTTTTTCTTATTTCCTTGGCATCGTTATTAAGTATGAAGGCAGGTTTAAGTCTATCAATGGAGACTGTTTTTTCCTGACCTCCAACAAGTATCACGAAGTTCTTTTCGTTACGTGACACTACTTTAAATGGGCCGACGTATGGTTTACTCAGTCCTATTTTCATTTTGTGTTCTCGGACAAAGACGTGTGAGGTCTGGGCCAGATGTCTCGAGACATAGATTTTAGACTGACCATGTGGAGCTGCCTGTTTAAGGAAGTTGTTTGCATTGGTGCGTATTTGCTGCACCATTGTTTCGGGGCTTATTTCATTTGAATTGGTGAAAAAGTCCCCTGGTAGGCGAAGCTCCTCGCCTAGCGCTAGTTGCGCTGCAGAATACCCTGAGTCGGTCTGGAGTGCTGAACGAAGGCCTAACAAGATGGTTGGTAATGCTTCAACCCAACTTGTATTATCAACTGCCATTATTGAACTTTTTAAAGCTCTATGCCACCTTTCTACTATGCCATTGGCTTGTGGGTGGTAGGCAGTGGTGTGAGAGTGTTTAACTCCTAACCTTTTGGCTAGCTCCTGAAAAATGGAGCTTTCGAATTGGCGTCCTTGGTCAGTAACAATGACTTCTGGAACACCAAAGCGAGCAATCCAATTTTTGTACAGCTCATTGGCTATTGTTATGGCTGACATTTCTGTCAGTGGAATTGCTTCTGGCCATTTCGTTACACGATCAACCATTGTAAACAGGTATCTGTGCCCTTTAGATGGTGGTAATGGACCAACCAAATCTATATGTACTTGTTTGAATCGCTGCGTGGTCTTAAATCTTTTGAGTGGCGATTTTGTATGTCGTCCTACCTTGGACTCTTGACAGTTCAGACAACTGCGAGCCCATTTATGGCAGTCAGATTTCATCATCGGCCAAACAAAACGGGATGCTACTAGATTTGCAGTACCTTTGGGTCCTGTGTGCGATAGGTTATGCACACTATCGAACGCCATTTTTCTATATTTTTTCGGCAAGAATGGCCTATTCTTGCCTGTACTTACGTCACAAGTTATTAGGACGTTAGTATTGGGAATTTTTTTCTGCATCAGCTTTAGGCCTGTTTGCTCATTGGCTATTAGGTCTATCAGTTCCTCATCTACTAACTGATCATTGGCAATATCAGAGTAGGGAAGCTGAGCAGGAGACGAGACAGCTTCTATACGACTGAGAGCATCTGCAGAAGCATTTGACTCTCCGTCGATATGTTGGATGTCTGTGGTGAATTGTCCAACAAAATCCAACTGTCTAGTCCGCCTGGGTGAGGCTGGCTCGGTTTTTTGTGTAAAAGCATGTATGAGAGGACGGTGATCTGTATATACAGTAAACTGTCTCCCTTCAACATGGTGTCTGAAATGCTTTATAGCAGCAAAAATTCCGAGTAATTCCCTGTCATAGGTACTGTAATTTCGCTCTGTTGTAGAGAGCTTTCTAGAAAAAAACGCAAGCGGTTGATTTGACTTATCCTTGATTTGGTACAAGGTTGCACCTAATGCGAAGTCAGAGGCATCGGTAGCAATACACAACGGCAGACTGTCGTCTGGGTGAGCCAACATAGTTGCATTAGCCAGCAAGTTTTTTACATTTTCAAAGGCCTTTTCGGCGTCATTGTCCCAACGATCGGGGTTTTATCTTTTTTCTTATTGGTCTTAATTAATGCGAACAGCTTGGCTTGTTCAGCTGCTGCATTTTTCATGCAACGTCTGTAGAAGTTCACCATTCCCAAGAATCTTCTGAGTTCAGATACGTTGGAAGGTTTCGGGAACTCCAATATTGGCTTAATCCTGGTCTTCTGTGGAGATATGCCGTTGGTGGAGATGGTATAGCCGAGGAAATCAATCTCAGGTTCAGCGTATTCGCATTTAGCTGGATTTACAGTTAGACCGGCAGCGTTAAGGCGCTGGATTACGATTCTAACATTTTTCTCGTGCTGTTTCTCATCACCGGCAGAGCATATGCAGATATCGTCAATATAAGCATACGCGAAGGGCAAGTCTCCTAACAATCCATTGATAATCGTTGGAATGTTTGTGCCGCGTTGCGGAGTCCAAAAGGCATTCTTATGTATTCAAACAGCCCAAAGGGTGTGATTAGTGCTGTTTTTGGTATATCTTTTTCAGCTACAGGTATGTGATGGAACGCCCAGTTTATGTCAATTTTTGAGAAAAGCGTTTTGCCTTTCATATTGGCATTAAAATCCATGATGTTAGGAACTGGATATCTATCAGGGATGGTTTTTGCGTTCAAGGCTCTATAATCACCAACTATTCGCCATTTCCCATTTGCTTTCTTGGTCATGTGAATTGGGGAGCTCCACGAGCTCTTTGAAGGTCTGCATATACCCTCACTGACCATTCTAGCATATTGGAGTTTGGCTTCGGCCAACCTATCAGGGGGCAGTCGTCTTGCTCTTGCGTGACTGGGCTGTCCCTTTGTTTCAATATGATGTTTAGTATCATGTACGTAGGTTGGTATCTTTGTAAAAGATGGTTGGGTGATTCCGGAAAAATCTGATAAAATTTTCACAAATTTTTCATTAATTTTGCTGCAGCTGTTTAGAGCATCTGAAAGTTTGTACATCAGAGCTTTGCCTTCCACATAAAGTCCTGTTGTGCCATCAATTAATCTAGCAGACTTCAGATCAATTAAAAGATTATAATGAGCTAAAAAATCAGCTCCAAGAATAGCATTTGGAATATCTGCAACGGTGAAGGACCACGTCATGTCTCTTCTGAAACCGATGTTTACTTCGCTTGTCTCTAAACCATATGCTGGAACACTTTGGTGGTTCACAGAATGGAGGTGGTATTTCGGAGTACGAACCTTATGTATTTTAGTTGCTGGCAATAGACTTAGGTCTGCGCCTGAGTCTATAAGGAACCATCTCCTATGTTTCCTGTCCTTGATGAACAGGCGGCGCGAGAATTTTTCAGAGGGGGCAGTCGCCGCTGATATGGCCCCTCTTTCTAGTTTGACGAATTATTTTGTTTTGAACTGCCTTTAGTTGCCCATTCACTACAAGTTCGATGGCAACGATCGGCATTTTCGCCATATTTATTATGATAGAAGCATTTGCCACTATCCCAGTCCTTTTTTCGGGAAGGAGATTTGGACCTGGATTGGTTAGGGGGTGTACGTCCTGCACTTCTCCCCTGTTTTTCATTGTTATTAGGTTTTGGGCCTCTAGATCTGGATGATCTTGAAAAATTTTTGCTACGAGATTTTGATCGATCGTAGTAATGATATTGGCCGTTTTTGTTTTTATTATTATTATTGTTATTTTTTCTATTATTATTTTCTACCTGAACTTTAAGTTCAGCAATTTGAGCTGTCAAACGCTCTATCTCATTCCCTCCGCTTGATATTGCACAGATGGTAGATTTTTTATTGAATTCAAGTGCATTATCAGCGGCTTTAGCTAATCGCATCAACTCATCTTCATCATTTACCCGGTTTAGCCCAACTGCAGCTAAGGTTTGGGCAACACTAGAAGGTAATTGTTTGCAGAATTGGTTTGCTAGAACCATTGGTGAAACTTCGTTGTTATTAAGTTTCAATAACCTGGCCATGAATATCGAGGGTTTGTCATCCCCTATTTGGATTCCGCCCATGAGTTGATCGATTTCTTCATTTTTTGTTTTACCAAAAGCAAGTCTAACCTTTCTACAAAACCAGTCGAATTTGTCCTCAACATCATTTGGACAATCCATGATGTTAGGTATTACGCGCAAAATTTGGGGAGGCATTCCTCCACACATGTGATTGTATCTTTTATCATTGGGTATTTCTTCAGTTTTGAAGCGTCCAATGACGAGAGACAACCAAACCTCTATTTCATTAGGTAAGAATTCCGGTATGTCTACTCTACGTTTTTTATTTTGATTAATATTTTGAGTTTGCATGAATTGCATAAATTGTTGGAAAAGCTCAAAATTTTGTGGTTGCGCATTTTGGTTATTTTGGTTTTGGTAATTTTGAAATTGGGCTGCAGCTAGTCGCTCATTTTCTAACCTAATGGCTTCAGCTCTAGCAGTTTGTGCTGCTGCAGCTGGTTGTCTAGCATTCTCAGCATTAATTTCTTCAAAGGTTGGATTTGGCATATTTGAACGGTTACAAAAAATTTCAGATTGCTGTGTATTTAGAATTCTGATATTTTCTAGAGATTTGAATTTTCTTATTGAACCTAAGTTGGATGGATTTGAACTTGAGGAAATCTTTTTACCACTTCTCAGAACAACAGAATTAAGATCCAAATTGGAAATTTGAGTTCCCAACTTTTGGCGCTCGTTGCTACGAGTCTTTTTATTTTTGTTTTCAACTTCAATATTTACAAAGTCAAAAACAGTTGCTGCTTTGTTGGAATTTGCCGCAGAACTAGGTGGCGATGGAAAGAGATGACGAGGCTCTTTCGCAGTATCCAGGATCCAAATTCAATTTACCCCTCCAAAAAATGGGGGTTAAATATATTTAAAAACAAGGGGGTGAATGTCCCACACTTGAATTTAGGATCTGGATTTAGTACTCTTCAGTACGGTTGCCAACTGAGTTGGAGCGAAAAGTGATCGCCCGCAGCGCTAAAGGCGCCCTAGTTTTGCCCACGTCTGAAAGCGAAAATAGTGAAATTCGCCCAGAAGCGCTATAATGACTAGCGCCCGAAAAAAAACCAACAAGCTGACAGCAAAAAAATATCACGTCGAGGTCACCACTGTGGGTATTGGCTAATACCCACCAGAAGGTCGCCAAGACCAATATTAATGGCGTCGGCGGTGTTGCGTGTTCTCTCTCAACTTACAGTGGTAAGAGGGTGCCAACCCTTTTATTGGAGAGAATCGTATACTGGCAATTTTGTATAATGTATGTGCGGGTATATACGGGTGTACCCGCGCACCGTGTCAGTGAGTGGCGAAGAACAAACCTTTTGCCACTCTACGCCGTCTGCCGAACGCCGCGTCGTTAGCCGCGGCGTCGTAATATACATCGGCTAAACGGAGAACGAATCTACATTTGATATGTTCTGTAGTTTGTCCGTTTAGCCTATGTAACGGCGCTAGGTTAGCGGCTAAACAGAGTACAAATATACGTAGCTCTGTTTGGCCGCGCCTACGTATTATTTTACGTCCGTAGACGATTAGTGGCCACTGGTAATGGACCGGGGCAAACGTCTATCGACGGAGGCCGAGCCTCAGATCCCTACGGGGTGAATCCCCACATCTACAAACACGTGTCGAACAAAATATAGGCAACTATTATTCCTAATTCTTAGAATAATAGCTGTCTATATTAATCATTGTTTCCCACGGACAAACACCACCAGATATGCTGAAAATAAAGTGTCATCATATTTGACAGATGTTCTATGTCACACCACCTTTTTGGTCGGCCATTTTTGATTAGAACAAAGAAAACGAAGGTTATGTCTTGTCTTCTATTTAAAGACATATTCATTCCTGAACTAGAAGTTGAGTAGAAACATTAAGGTTCATACTCGATGTTATGGATATCAGGCATCACTATTATTAAGTGTTAGTAATAAGTTAAAATCTAAATGTGTTTGTAATAATTTAAAGTTCAACTTTAATAAAAGATAAGATTCAGAAATTATCTATTTGTTGAGATAATTCAAACAGTAAATTACTCTCGCAACAACGAAGAAATTGTCTGTCTAAATATGACAGAACGCAACTAGATATGGATATTTTTTTGTACGGTCTCAAGTAGCAATAGATTGTGAGTGTGGTTCGATTTTTCCATTATAATTTTAATTATGAAGATTTGCCTACAAAAAGAAATCAAGGCGTTATTTTCTTTTCACGAGAGGCTGTTTTTTTTTGTTTTACTTATTGAATAACTCTTTATTTTTTCCAAAATAGTATCACATAGATACCATTTAGTTCTTACAAAATATTTTATGTCTGTGTGAAATTTAAAATTAATACCCGCAAATTCAATATTTTATCCTAAAATCAAGATAATAGGGGTTACGAAATGTGCGACCTTTCTTCCATAATGACTATACCCTCATCGAGTTGAAAATATTCCGGGAGGGCGTACACTTCAAGTGTAAATTGCACACAATGTTACCCTTCATCATTACCTCCCAAAAAGTGGAACAATGTGAAGATGCGTAAGAAATTGAAAAACTATTAATTTTTGGAAACCTGGAAGAAGTAAGATCATCAGAAACTAAATAAAACCAGCGAAAGTGAAAACAAAAAGTGAAATTAAAATCAACAAAAATTTGAGGCTGCGCGGAAAAGGTCGAATTAAGTTTCTCGTATACGCGAAAGGATGGATAGTAGAAATTATAAAACGTGACCAGAAATTTGAAAAATTTGAGAGCTGGATTCGAGATCCACCGTGGAAATGATCGTACGGGTTTGTGGAATGACGAACGTATACTAAGTTTTTTTTGGTTGACAGAGGAGTCAGAATTTTCCTCGCGAATGAGAACAGAGGCTTCTTTATATTATACCTACAGTTTAGTTCAAAGTTTGTTCTCTTGAGATTCGAATTTTATTCGCATAAAATCGAAAGTTTTGATTTTTTTTTTTTAATATGGTTTTAAGGATACCCGAGCCTATTTTAATTTCAAGTTGCCGAGTATCATTCAGTGGAAGATAAGAGAATGAGTTTGCCACATTAATATAATCGTGTATTCTATGTGAAAAGTCGATACCTATGGAAAGGAAGAAAATAGAATTAGACTAGAATCTAGATATTCAAAACAGCCTTGTGATGAGTTGAGTTGATTAAAGTCTGAAAGTTTGATGGCAAAGTTTGGGTGATGTGAAGAGAATGAATGAGTCGGTAGAGAGAGAGAGAGAGAGAGAGAGAGAGAGAGAGAGAGAGAGAGAGAGAGAGAGAGAGAGAAAACGCATGAAAAATAGGAGACATGCATCCAACTTTTGATGTGTCATGAAAGTTATATAGGCATGTGTGTGTGCTGAATATGAAAGTTTTATCAGAATTAAAAGAACGGATATAGGTTTCCACGAAGTGCAGAGTGCGTTTATGTTTATAGTGTAATGAAACCAAAAGGATGTACGAATTACGTACTGCTACCTATTCGATACAGGGCATAATTGACAGAGATATCGAACAATTTCGTGTAAATTTAGACCCTTTGTCAAACATATACGACATTGACTTTCTATCTTTGTCCGATAATTGCTTCGATATTAATCCTATTCATTGATGAAACTTTTTTCCTTTTTCAGATGCTGTGAGGCAGTCTGTGTTCTTTTTCATAGTTGCCAGTTTGGTACAGCTATTCGGTGAACTCGGTTATTTGTACGGCCACTATATACGAGACAAAAAAGTTTTCGTCTTCATCGGAGGAACCATTTTCATCGTTTCAGGTTATTTCGACTAAAGTTTCTTATTCCAAATGTTCGTTAGGTTTTCTTTTTTGCTTATTCGCATTTTGCACGCTGATGTTTTACACTGCTGATAGACTATTATAGCCTACAAGTCTATTCTATCAGAAAATACTGTCCTTGCGTATGAAAGTCGTAAACCATATCATCCACTGACGGAGAAAAAAGCTTGTTTAAGAGACTGTAGTTCTAGTATTTCAAAGCTCTTTATTTCGGTTAACGACTTTTTTATTCACCATGTTAGTGGCCAATGCAGTTATATTTTCTAAGGATATAATATTCGTCGTCGACGGTTGTTATAAAATTTTCTAGACTCCACGTTGGTCGTTTGTATTTTATTTGATGGAAACGCAGTTTTACTTTTTTTCCACAACTGAGTCAGTTTGTTGGAGAATGTTGGAGAATAATCGCAATATTTATGGCGTGAATGATACGATATGAAAATATTAACCCACGTTTTCGTTTGTAATGTTTTAATAGCGAGGAATAATAAATATGTAAGTACAGATATAATATAGCAAAGGCAGACGTTGCCTTTTTGTGTTTATTTTTTGACTTTCAAGTTTTTTAACGGCTAGTCTATCCCTGAAAAATACTCTTCACCTGGCTGACAATGAGACGACAGCAGCAGCGTTGTGATAGAACCACGTCTGAAAGAAGTTTTTCAAGAAAACTGATGAACAAAATATTCCTTGAAAAATGATTTTTCCAAAATATTGAGGAAATTATAAAAGAGATCGGGTAGAAATTTTCACGATAGATTTTCCTTAATATGTTAGTGTAACTTGTAAGTCTGCTAAAAGTTGGTGTTTATTCGTTAAGTGGTTTTTTAAAAGGTAGGAAAGAATTTTCGTTCACAGTTTCCAGAAAACTACTGAAGGGATTGAGCTGAAATTTTCACAATATATTGTCATTATGTGAGCGCAAAGTTGATAGAAATTTGATGCCTATTGGTTGAGTAGTTTCTGAAAAAAATGTGAAATAAAAATGAAATATTTTTGTCAATAAGCAAGTCAATTGTTTTGCTTGAAGTATCTTTTTCTTACGTACTGTAACGAATATAGACGAACATTTTCTAAATGTGCGCCTATATTTTTACACAAACGAAATAATTCGTTTTATTTTCTAATTCACTACACTTCTATGAATCTTATTCTTCTTGAAATAAATCTAACCGGAAATTGTACAGTTAGAATTCGATGGAAAATTGTCTTCCATACGAAAATTAATTGTAGTTGACCTCAGTTAATGTCACACAAGTGTACCTTAATTTAAATATCTGCCTAATACAAGAAAAACGTCAATTCTCCTTCTTTTTGGTAACAACCAATCATAATAAACTAATCCCTGTAATGAATATGTTCGTCATATTTTATTATAGACGTACATATTTCATTCACAGAAAAATACGTTTTTCTTACTAAGCAAATTCTTTCCCTAACATGTACTGTCAACTGGCGAAAGTACCGTTACTTCCTGCCAACAACCACTACACGTTTTCTAACGGAATATTCGAGTACCTGAACATTCTGGTACCCGAATATTCTAGAAATAATTAAATACCTAAATCAGCAAATCCCTACTCTACACTCAACACCATAGAAAACCATATACCTTGACAGGTATATAAACTCTGGTTTTCATTAAAATAATTGTATTGTATAGAAATGTAATTGTAATCTTGACACTTCGTAATAGTGTAATATATTCTATTGTAAATAAACTGGTCAGTCGTATACTGTACCTGCAATATTCTTCTAGTCTTAGACTGTGAATGAATACTTGTAAATTTAATATTGTGTTTTAAAAGTAAAAGTGATAAAATTTATTGTGTTTTCAATTTAATTAAAGTCTTTCATTTAGTTAAGGTCCACAATAGTTGTTTATAATAAAATTCAATTAGTTAAAATAATTCTCAAATACTATAATATTCCTGTGAATATTATAGTATTTCGAAGGAAGTGTAATCGCCCCAAAAGAGGTTAGTTTCTAGTACTAAACCACCTCTTTTGGCCGTTACAATCCCACTATTTCTTACCATTTCTTCTTTATACTGTGTAAAAACTAAAATTATAAAAACTCTTACTCTGAAGAACAAAATGTTCAATTCATTTATTTAATTTGTTCAATTCAATATTTTCTAATGTTAAAATCAACTATTCTCTTATGATCAGTTCAATTTAATTATTTCATGTGTTGTAAATGAAAAATATTATATTTTTATGAAAAGTATTTTGTTGAAATTTAATTGGAGTCTAATTCATACAAAGAAAGTTAAGGTCCACCATACGGTGTGGATACCTAGGAAATTCTATTTTAATTATAAAGTTTGTTTTAATTGATCGTAAGTATTTATTTGTGGTTTTCCATAAATAAATACTTGGTAAAAGTGTCAACGTCAAAAATAGGAAACAAATACCAAACCTAAACCTATTTTTTGGCGTTACACTTACTGCTTAAAGGGTTATGAGCCTCTTCTGCATTGCATCAATTTAGTTTTTTTTTTGTAATATTGTCAATGGAAATTGGCAAATTGGGTTTTTTAGGGAAGTATTAAACTTGTACATTATTCTCGATGGGGGTAGATAAGTTCACAGAATAGCCAATGTCTAAATGTGTAATTAATAAAATTGTTTAAAAACTGAAGTTAAAATGAAAAGTAAATTTTTTGTGCTTTGCAGTACGGTATTATGAACTCATTATTTGTCACTTGTTGGGCCTGAGATTTTATTTTATTTTATTTTTTTGGAGGAGGTGGAATATAATTGAGCTGAAAACAATGTTGCAGGTAATATAGGGGGGCCTCCACCAGCCCTTAGCCCCCGGCTTCAGAAATCCAAAATCAGTCTCCCCCACAATATAATGAATTTTAATGGCCAAAAATTCACCTTGCAGATTAGGGTTAAATTGTTATCTTTTTAGGTACCTAAATGATGGATTTCACCATTTATCATTTCTCAAAACAGACGCTTACTTATTTTTCTTGCTATATTTTACCTAAAATGGGTAAAAATTGTAATCGTATTGTTACTGGAAAAACTGAAAACTTCACTTTCTGTTAATTTTTTCATTCAGCCATCTTTGCTGTCTCTGTTAGTAAGTATTTAGATAGGTGTTATGTCTTTAACCCAGATAAAATAGAGACATTACAAAATAAAGTAAACTCCGTTTCTGTTTACTTTGTTTTACTACTTTAAGTCACAATATTAAAGTCAAAATAAAATACTTATACTTGCTAACTCTTATATATACATTAATATTAATACACTACTTCTGAGTGTCCTGCCACTTCTGGGGCAAATTCTTTACTTGTGTGCGTTTGAAGCACTTCAGACTGGTTGAGTGAGGCAGTGGTGTACTGGTCTTCAACTCAGTAGAACGGCGAGTGAAGTCCTGGTCTAAAGCCGAATTTCCAGATCACTTCATTTTGTTGTTTAAAACATTTATTCAGTCAAAAATGTACTTAATGTACTTTCCTTTATTGTACTGACAATTATGCTGACTTTATTGTTTATCTGCGTGTATTTGTTAGCTGTCAATAAGTAGGACATGTTGGAAGTAACGGTCAATATTTCACTAGAAATATTAACCGTTCATTGTTTCAAAATATTTAGGTTGACGAATATTTTCGTCTACCTAAATATGACGGAACAATAGGTCCCTATAGTTAATGTTCCAATTTTTTTCGATTTTCCTTTACTTTTAAACACTTTTAGTCCTTTACAAATGGTTTTCTACCAAAATATAAGCCCAATACTTCGTCGATGCTCAACGAACTCGAAGGAGAGCACTTATAAAATTTTTATTATGAACTTAAAGCAGAAGAATGCCATCGCCATTCTTGTAAAAAATTTTTTGATCACTATTTTCAACCAAGCGTTGACTGCTATTTTTTAGGACCTTTTATTATACAGCACTCGTATGGAATAGAATCGAAAGATTTTCCATACCGCGTTGCTGCAATTTCGAAAAACCATTTTTTGTGCTCGAATTTATAGGCTAGCCGATTGCACCATTATAAATTATCGCAAGTTTTAATGCGTTAATAATTTCAGCCTTCTCATTCACCCCTTCGATAGCTTTCATGAAAAAGCTTCATTGTTATCATTCTCCGGAGGCTTTCGACGTGTTTGACTCGTTAAACTAAAATTAAGCTACACATTATTATTACGTTTTTTTGTGTACTTTTTTTTTATCTTTTTTCGTTGATAATTTTCCAATTTCGAGGCTCATTCGTTACATTTTCAAGGGAAAAAAAAAAGTGCATGATAATAACTTTTTTTTTTTTACTTTACAAAAAGCTGATATTTTAGTTTTCGGAAACCAATATTAATATATTATTGAGAAATTCGGATGAAAAGAAAAACAGCCTAAAATTTTTTCCTTATTTTATTCGGTTATAATGTAGATTGCAAAATTTTAGAGATGGAAGATATTTCCTTACTAATGAAATTTCATTAAAATACGAATACGAAATTACAAAAAATCAACTCATTTCTGAACGTGCTTCCCCAGTAAAACGCCAATCCAAACTTTGTCTACGTTGAAATGAACACTGATTGTTTATTGTGAATATTTTCCAGGTCTTGTTATGCTAATTGGTATTGTAATGTACATATCGGTATTTAAAACTGAAATCGGGTCCAAATTAAAGCCAAGCTCATCTAGTCAGTCATCATTCAATTATCAGTATGGTGTCAGGTAAATAAATATGTTCGATTTTTGTCTGTGAAAACAAGTCGACGTGTAGATTTTATCTTTAAAAAACCACTGATCTCGTGTATTTTTCCATCAGTTTCCTTCTTTATGTCAGCGGATTTGTTTGTGTTGAGCTGTCTGGCACCTGCGCTGTCCTCTTATTTGTCTACCAAGACCAAACTGTTCAAAGTGTTCATTTTATACAACCATCGCCAGTCATTTATCGCAATTATAACACAACAACGAATCCAGGTATGTACATTGTTGCTGTCAAAAGTTGCGTACACTTTGACATTTAGGATGCCCGTAATCCAGATTAGAGTTACTCGATGCAGCAAACGCTTTCTGAAACAAAACCTAATATGAAGAAAGAATAAAAACGTCCGATGGTGAGTGAGGAAATATTGAATTTGGAAAAAATTATGTAGGTACCTATACATAGAAATGTATATCGGTATCTGAAAGCAGACATGCGCCTAAAAATTTTGTAAACTTCATCGAGAAAAACAATTTCTGAACAATGTCTGGAATAAAATATCAAAAACCATGCCGTCATTGGTGCAGTATCGGTATTTTTGAAAGGACTGTCGTTAAAATTTTAGGTACCTATATGGAATAAATGTGAGAATGAAGATGAATGGCGTGATACACTGTATAGCATTGTTTTTGCTACAAATACAACACCTGTATAACATTTGAATTAAATCTCACCATTCTTTTTAAATGATACAGTCAGCGTAATAGTGAAGTACAAATTTCATATATGGGTGCTCCTGTAAGAGAGAGAGAATATTAAACAGATTAAAGAAATAAGAAATAAATATTAAACAATGGAGTAGTTACTAAAAGATAAGTCGGCGAGAAAAATGTTTAATATATTATAGTATTGGTGAAGAGAAAAAAAAAAGTGAAACAAGTTATCTTGTTTCGATTTTACCAAATTAAATACCTAGTAAAATTTAGGGGCTTTCAATGTAATAAAAAATAATTCAGAAATAAATGTCACAATTTTAAGCGATAGAAGCAACTAAAAATCTAAATGAAAAATATTCATGTCAAACGTCTTTGCTTTTATCACATATGTCGATAGACTATAGAAAACAATGAAATAGTTTTTATCCAGGCCTACTGACAGAAGAATCACTATAGAGGACCCTTCCCCTAGCAAATACGAGCAAGACGAATGAAATGATCTTCGTGCCACATTTACCGAGGACTAACTCGTATTTAACTAAATTCCTGATCCATGCTTGTCAAACCCTGTTCATTTCGCCTGAAGAAAATTTACTTATAAGTCGTGACTCAAAAATTTAGAATTTGTATTAGATAATAAATCCTATTAGGATCATTGGCAGTTCCAATGCGTAGGATCCATAATGATATTGTATAGTTTATAGGTATAAGTATAGGTACGTAAGTATGTATAAAATGAAAATGAGATTTAATATTCTCCAAAATGAATAGGTAATGTACTATCTCGAAAAATATGAAAATGTGTTTAAAAAGTGGGCGATATCTGAAATCAAAATAAATTTAAACAATGTAACCGTAATTTTACGAAAAACTCTTCAATTTTATTTTGTAGGAAATAATTATAGTTATACCAGGATTGTTTATGTTTTAGGCTTCAGATTACTAATGTTTTGAATTGTTCATGGGAGAAAAATTCCCAAAATAGTAGCTGGGTCCCAATTTCTGGTGGGGGGGCTAAATTTCTGGAGTACCTAGTGTAACGCATATATTCGTCTAAAAATATCGTACACAGGTAAAATTTGTTTAATTTATAAACAATTTCCCTGCATTCCATACTTAACATCGTATTCTTCACTTAATTGTTTACAAATCAATGTGCAAACAATGCCAACACCTAACGGTACTGGTGACCACATTCAGATTGGTCTCCACTACACGAATCGATTGTTTACACAATATACCTACTTCACACTATAACCACAATGGAAAAAAAACGTACCCCAAAAATGTGTATAAACTCACATTTTCGATGGAATAGACACACTTTGTTTTAGACTCTGTTAGAAGTGACATTGTTTTTAATATTATAATGTAAAAAGAATAATTTTATTAAAGTGTCCAAACACTCTTTGTGATTGTACCTATTATTTACTTAAAGTCTGAATCCATAAAAGTTAAGGTCCACCATATGGGAGATTAATACTCCTTTCAAACATTAAATACTCATATAAGGTGTAATCCATAAAAGAGTACAAATTCATTTACACATATAATTCCATCATTTTCTGAAAAATTCTTATGTTTCATCGAGAAAGTCACTTGAGGTGGAAGCCTAGAAGCTGATGAACGTGAAGTAAGAGAACTGTCATCTTTGTCTCTATTTTTTTTATTTCCTTTCTTTTTGGTTTAAAAAAGGATAAAATGGCACTCATTTCTCAACTATTTGAGAACCACAACTTCAGTCCAAAAAAGAGAAAATCTGTAGCGGCATTTTACTTACTTCTCAAAATGTTATTAATTTTATACAACGTTCGATTTGATTTTCTTTGATCTTGTGGTAACATCTAATAATGTTTTCAGTTTTTTGAAATGAGTGTTCTCTCGCCTGTTCATTTGTACCCTTCTCTAGTTTAGCCACAGTTCTCAAAAACAGAGTCATTATCTATATCTACCTATATTTTTATCTTTATCTATCTCTATACTTAATACAGGGAAGTTAGGAAAAGTGTGTTAAGGGTAATTTCAGAATCTATCTAACTGATGTTGATGAATTTTTGTACGTGCATTCTTCATGAACATAAAAAGGTTCCAGGGTTTGTATTATTAATTTATCTCTTTGGAAAACTTATTCATAAAGGAAAATCGTTGAAGGTTGGATTAATAGCATTGCATGTATGTAAATTTAAAAAAGGAAAAAGAAAAATGTATTATGCAAACTTCTTAGTGCTGCATTTAGTGTCCTTTTTTGATTATTAGATTTACATCATCGAATATGTTTTTTGTAGCGCTAAATTCGAATTTGATGTTAATTTTATCATTTCACCTTTGAGAATATTTGTACGATGGAGGCACAGTTTTACCATGGGGTTGGGTGTCTTGACAACAGTGCCGCTGTGCTGGTGTACTAAATACCCCCAACCAATCAGATTCTCAAATTGAGATAAAAGTTAGGTATTTTGTATTACCCTATTGTTTACAAATAAGCGCATGTGGCTATATTCTTAGAAAGACGTACACGTGTTGCTGGCAGTGCTATCAATAGGTAATACACAAAAACTACATTTGTGTACTGTCCATCATATTATATATATCCTCGAAGCATTTGACCCATTTGTGGACACTGATGAAGATAAAAAAGGGACAATCTTTAATTTTCATATTTTGTTGCATAATATATCATCTGACATGATTTTTAAGGCGCTGAATTCGAATTTGGTGTTCATTTTATCACTAGACCCATTCTTCAACTCTCACTGTGCTCAAAAAATGGAGAACTTTGTTTTCTTCAGATTTTATTGTGTAATGTATCAATGAACACTTAGCTCTGGGTGAAGGTCAAAGGTCCTATGGGCAATTAGTTTTTAATGAAGCCTACTTGCCTTTCGACAGTGGGAGACCTCTACTTAACTTGTAATCCACCTGGATGCCATTTACAAACAATCTATAAGGACCATAAAGAAATCATGACTATAAAGAAATGTTTACGAGTTGTCTATATAAATGAAACCCACATGCATGCGCAAAAGTGAACCATTCGTTGATAAGAAGCAATTTTTTTATTATAAATATAAAAATCCGCAGTAGAATTCACAAACACCAACATTCCCAGCTCTTTATGGCTCTTATTGATATAGATACCTCAGGAGATGGCCATATAGGTCGATAAAGTAGTGATGAGCAAGAAGTATATAGCCCTCATAGCTGTTTTATAGATATATAGCTATAAAGTTTACAGACAGTTTGTAAACGCCCTCCTGGTAAGGCTCATTGACTGTTGTCTATTACGTATCATAGATATACAAGTACCTCTACGATATTTGTACCTAGCTGCATTTTGAATGGGCATTGAAAGAAGGCTTTTGTCCACTCTAAATTATCGTAGTTACCTACCTGTAATATGTATGATTACTACTTTGTTACCATTGGTGTAGAAAACATTTAAAACAAAAATTTGTTTGCAGGTGTAATATATCCATGCAGAATACATCCTGATTTGTGTGTGGCTGTGGATACAGTTTCTCATAATTCCAGTAATTTGTACGCATCTAATGTCGAACAAATGGATGCGAATCGCACATATTACCTTAATCCGGAACACAGTCCGGTAAGTTATACCAGCATGAGTGCCTCCAATATTTTCGTATATATGAAGAAATAATAATTATTTGGGTTGTTTTCGTTACATCAAATAGCCTTATGGCCCAGCTAGTCAACCATCTCCCGAAGGTGGTTATGGATATAGATACGATGAGGAGGACAGAGCAGCAACACCTGTTTCTACACAGTCGGCAACCACACAAACCATAAGTGCCATTTATGATCCTCGTACACTGGTGCGAAATAATGTACTAAATAAATTCCACGACGACTACTTTCCTAACGACAATTACTGCTCATATAGAATGTGCCAGTTGGCGCAGACTATCTCTTCCTCTGATCGAGTTGCGCCGGTCAAAAAGTCAACGTTGGTATAGTGGGGATGGTGACCAAACGCAGATTTGAAAAATTTCTCATCTTCCAACTTGTGCATTTGTATTATTTTCAGCGCATTTGCTCTTTTAATGTTAATCATTGGTTTTTTATAGTCTAATAAATGTTTTCTTGTTGTTTGTTTTCCGAAGCAGAGGATTGTAATGCTTTTTGAGAGGATCTCGCATTTATCAAGTGAATTTATTGAGGACCATATTTCTGCAGTTGGTGTGACAGTAGGTACATCCACCGAATATGATTAAATAACTTAATCAGCGTATCTATTCAGAAGTGTATGTCTGTGAGAACATGCAAGGTATTGGCGGTTATTATTCTTAGAATTTCAAACAGTGGTTTTACAGACGATGAGAATCATCTGTCTAAGATTTCCATTAAGAGTTCGAATTTTTTCTCCTTTATTATTTTTATTTTGGTCATTTTGCAAATTTATGTTTTTGCATTTTTCATGATTTTTTATAATATTATCAGTGGGTGCAGTAAGTTTCTCGACTTCAGATTTGAAATCGGAGTCTCCAAATATCGCATTTACTGATTTTTTTCTTTCTGTCTCGGAGGATTTTTATCTAAATTCATGTTCTCTGATTTTCTTTCCCATTCCTTCGAATTAAGCTCTGAGCAATGGATCAGCATGACCATAGAACTTGCTTCCTTATAATCCAAATAATTTGAAAATACCTTGTCTAATTCAGTATAAGGGTTTTCGGTTTTTCCTTAATGATAAAATCTTTTTATTTTTCTGGTAGATTTGTAATAATGTTTCCTAAAATTCTTGGTTTGGTAATTTTGGGAACTTTTTTTTTTGAAATTTTTGACATAAACATCATATACAGTATATACACTCAGAAAAATCTGCTGATATTCTTGAGAAGAATGGAGAGAGAAAATATAGATTTCACTTAGATTATAGGGGTGTCAACAAAAAAATCATTAAGAACATAGTTACAGTACCTAGAATAGACAGTATTTGTCATGCTTGAGAAATAAAAAATATTCAAATATAAACTCAGGATATTTCGAAGTACCCTTAGATAAAGAATCAAAAAAAGTTACAGGTATGAATATAGATGGTGTAGGATATACACTTAACTCAATACCCATAGGACTTAGCATTAGTCAATCAATTTTTCAAACAGTCATCATAGATATATTTTTAGATATTTCATGGGATAAAGTGATAATAAGTATATCTAGATGATATATGTGTCTTTGGTAAGACATTCGAAGAATGCCTCGTTAATTTAATCAAAATTTTTGAATATACAAGAACTTAAAATTAGCATAGTCCGTCGATATTTCAAACAGTAATAATCGACATATTTTTGGGAATTTTATGGGAAAATGTAATTGTATATCTATATGACATATTTGTATTGGGGAAAATGTTTGAAGAATATCTCGCCAATACACTCAAAATTCTAAATTATCTAAAAAAGTATATTTAAAACTGAAATCCAAAAAATGCATCCTTTGTTGAAAAATTAATTGAACTGTTAGGACTCTAAATTCATTTAATAAATTATTGATAAAATTTAGATGCCATTAGGGAAATTAAACCAATAATGTAATGTATTGTGGGGACCATGTCCTCCCTTCTTTTGGGGCTCAGCCCCAGTCAACAGACTGCGGACTTGGTCCATCACCAAGTCCACGCAATTATGTCTACGGACAATAAAATAAATACGCGTTTGTAAGCACATAGGCTAAAACGGACGAACAACAAAATTTGTTCTCCGTTTAGCCTACATGCTACAAACGCAGCCTAGTGCCGACATGCGTATGAAAACGCACGTGTTGCAGTTGAAACGCTAGGCTAAACACGCAACACGCGCCTATCGTTCAATACTCATGGATGACGTGCGTGTTTAGCCTAACATATATACCGGCGATGTCTTTTGCTAGTCGCCGGTTTAGGATTGTTATAAAAGGTTGGCTGCCTTACCAAAATGGTAACACCCGAACACGCAATTCCAAATTTATTCGCCTGTGGGTTTTAGAGGTGATGCCACATGTATATTTTCATCTATTTTTAAATATGACGAACATATTCGTCTACACAGTCTCAAATACAAAAAATGTAGGTATCCATCAATAATCAAAACATCCTGTAGCTCTTTGTAAACAACTACTAAATTACCCGTTTTTAATTTTATGAATATAGATATAATGTCTGTATATTCATAACCTCATTTTGCCTGTCCCTCGATTATATCGCTAGTCAGCACATCCCTAAAATAACAAGCCCCTACTTCACTTGGCCTATCCATCACATACACTTACATACCCCAAATGGGTGTTTAAACCCTCGATTCGAAGGAATCGTTACACAGTACAATCTTTGTCTAAGGGTTTAAATCCTAAATGTTCTACCTAGTTTATAGTGTTTGATATATTATTTAATGTACTAGTGTCGTACAAATTATTATTTTCTTAAAAGTGTTAAATCAATCTTGTGTTTTAAAATATTATTGAGTCTCTCAAATACGTTAAAGTCCATAATAGGTGTGGATGATAAATTAATTATTTAAACTATTATAGAGGTATTAATGCTTTTCCAGTGTTAAATATCTCGTGTATGGTGTCACACTGAAAGTTGTTCTCATTAGGTTCATTACCACCTCTTTTGGCTGTTACATTATTGGCGCCCAACTGTTCTGCTATTGCAAATCAAAATCTCGCTCTAGTACCAATTTTGAAAATTTTGGAGTTGCTGATCTGAGCTGCTGTTTCAATTCCTCCGATCCAAAGTACTTTGCTCTATTAACCTTGAAAACTCTTGTAAAGTACTCAATGAGAAATTTGTAAGGCACACTCTTGAGGAAAGGAAGTAAAGGTTATTGCAAGTGGAAAAAGATCAGTAGTGAAAAAGAAATAAAACGTTGCTGAATTACAATCAAATCAAGGAAATCTATTTGGAAAAAATCAACAAAAAATGGTGTATTTACAAAACAAAAGGTACCAAAAGCGGTCCATATCCAGGCGATGATCAGACAGATTCTTCAAGCTCCTGTTCGAACAAACATAAAGGAAAAAGAAGTAATAATTAATATTAATTAAAATTCGCATCCCTCCTTTAATATGTAAGATTTGTTATTATTTGTAATGGCAAAAAAATTTATTTTTTATGAATGAAACTTGGAAAAATTTATACGAACCCAATACTACTAAAATAAATTTAACTTGGCTTATGGAAGTGAAAAATTTTGAATTAATTAACGTATGCCAACATTTAAATATCGAAGTTGATAAAAAATATTTTTCTCATATAAAAACGCAAGAGGATATCCTGTTAACAATTAAATCTAGTAAAGAAATTCAAAAATTATTAACTCCGGAAAATATTAAAATAATTTTACAAACTACACGAAAAACTTTTGAACAAATTCTGGAATTGGAAAACCCAATTGTAAGGAACCCATTTCTTCTACACCATTACTGGAAAATTTGGAAAATCCCATTCTATTTCCAATATCGAAATCAATTGTAAATTTAAGTAACATTTCTGAGTGCTTTAAAAATTCTGACAAAAATTTTCTCATCTTAGAAACTGAAACAAAAATTTTGGAAAATACATTTATTTCCAAAATACCATTTGAGGAAAATATGGCAAAACACTGTAGTTATTAACGTTAGACCTACCCTGTATGGTCACACTCCAGGCGAAGATATAGTATGATTTTTGAAAGTTTTTGAAAATGAGGCTGAATCATTCAACTGAGATAACAATTTAAAATTCAAAAAAATAAAAATTGCTTTTTCTGGTCTTGCAAAACAAATGTTCGAAGACAAAATTCAAGACAATCCAGAATGTAACAATTGACAAAATACTAAACAAAAAGTTTTAGAAACATTTACGAGAACTAAGCCTCAACTTCGTGAATTGTTATACGAAAGGAAATATAAAGGTGAATCTGATTTCCCCACGTACATGATGTTTGTGGCTAAAATATTAAGACAAATTGAACCCAGCATTATGGAAGAAAGAATTATTGAAAAAACTATGGCCAACCTTCCTGAAAAAGAAAGAGAATTCCTTATAAAAAAAACCCACTTCACTTCAAGAAATAGATAAAGCCTTTCCTAATTACTTACATATTAAAGACAAATTATTTAGTCACTCAGACCCTCTTCTGTGAGCTAAAATAAAACAATTGGAAAAAACAATTGAGGAATTAAAAACTGGAAAAATAGAAAAGAAACCAGAAAAAAGTACAAATCTGATTTCTTCTGATTTAGAATGGAAGGCTGAGATGGAGAAGATGAGCGCTGCAACAGCGAACATCTCAAAGTCTCAGGAATCCAAAAAAAATAAAAATCCTCAAAATAATAATAATAAAAACAACAAATTTGAATCAAGATCCAAATCAAAACACAAATAATAATAATAATAATTATTATAACAATAATAATAACAATAATAATAATAATAATAATAATTGGAACCAGAACCAAAACTGGAACCAAAATAATCAAAATAGAAACTGGAATAATAAGCAGAACAATTATGAAAATTCAAACCCAAATTATAAAGGGTAAAATTTTTATCCAAATTTTCGAAGAAATTGTAACCCATATTTTCGTCTGTTTTTAAATATGACAAACATATTTGTTTGCACGTTTTCAAATACCAAAAAGTAGGTACTCATCAATAATGAAAACGTCCTATAGCTCTTTATAAACAACCACTAAATTACCCGTATTTGATTTTATGAATATAGACATAATGTCTGTATATTCATAACCTAATTGTGACTGCCCCTCGAGTATATTGCGAGTCAGCACAACCCTATAATAACAATCCCCTACCTCACTTTGCCTATCCAACACATACACTTTCATACTCCGAATAAGTACATAAACTCTCAATTTGAAGGAATAAGATATAGTACCTACTAGAGACCTACACGAATACATAAAAAAGATATCGTGTAGGAATCACGGATTACCTTGCAAAATGATGCGAGTATGTAGTCGGAAAAATATTACTCGTAGCAGCATGGCATCGTAGGCATCGTAACAATTATACTCATATGTAATCGCCGTAAGTTTCCCCAAAGTTCTGCAACAATAATACCACGATGCGATGCTGATTACTTACTCGCATCGTTTGCTACACGAGTACGAGTACACACAGGTAATCATGTTACTTGTCTGATGAGTATTTTGTACTTGTAATAACACGATTCCATACGTACTCGTGCAGGGCTCTAGTTCCTACTCCGTACCTACAGCCTCTCTTACAGAGCTACTAGTTAATAGACAGTCTTGCCTAAAGGGTTGTAATCTCATATGTTAAATCTACTGTATAATAATTAACGTATTATTTGATGTACTGTTGTCGTACTAATTATTATTTTACTAAACGTGTTAACTTAACCTTGTGTTTTAAATATTATTGAGTCTCTCAAATACGTTAAGGTCCACGATAGTTGTGGATGATAAATCAAATATTTAAATTATTGTCAAAATTTGAATATCGAAGTGCATAAAAAATTTTTTTCTCGTATAAAAACCCAAGATGATATCCTATTAGTAATTAAGTCTAGTAAAGATATTAAAAAATTAATAACCCCTGAAAATATAAAAATAATTTTGCAAGCTACACGAAAACCTCGTGAACAAATTCCCCAATTAGAAAATCCTATCATAAGGAAATATTTTGATCCTCTCACTACTTCTACCCCATTACTGAAAAATTTGGAAAATCCCATTCCATTTCCAAGATCGAAATCAATTGTAAATCTAGCTAATATTTCTTAGTGCTTTGAAAAATCTGACAAAGATTTTTTCAGCCCAGAAATTGAAACTAAAATTTTATAAAATTCTTATATTCCCAAAAACCTTTCGAAGAAAATATGGCAAATGCTGTAGCTATTAACATTAGACCTTCCATTTATGGTCACATCCCTGATGAAGATATAGTATCATTTTTAATTGGTTTTGAAAATGAGGCTGAATCATTCAACTGGGATGCAAACAAGAAATTCAAAAAATAAAGGAATTGCTTTTTCTAGTCTTGCAAAGCAGATGTTCGAAGACAGAATTCAGGCCAATCCCAAATGTAATAACTGGGAAAATATGAAACAAAAAGTTCTGAAAGTATTTACAAGAACTAAGTCCCAACTTTGTGAACTATTATACGAATATAAATATAAAGGAGAATCCAACTTTCCCACATACATGATGTTTGTGGCTAAAATTTTGAGACAAATAGAATCTGGTATTACTGAAGAAAGAATTATTGAAAAAATTATAGCTAACCTTTCTGAAAAAGAAAGAGAAGAGAATTCTTAATAAGAAAAGAACCCAAGTCACTTCAAGACTTTGGATAAAGTTTTTTCTAATTATCTGGAATTTAAAGATAAATTACATGGATATTCAGACCCTCTTTTAAGATAAAAAATTGAACAACTAGAAAAAATAATTGAGGAACTGAAAGCTGGAAAATTGGAAAAGAAAGAAGATAAAAGTGTAAATTTGGTTTCTGCCAATCCAGTCTGGAAAGCTGAGATGGAGAAGAGGAGCGCTGCAATAGCGAACATTTCAAAGTCTCAGGAATCCAGAAAAAACAAAAATCCCCGAAATAAAAATCAAGTTAACAATGATCAAAACAACAATTCGAACCAATATTCGAATCAAAATCAAAACAGAAATAATAATAATAATTATATTAATAATAATAATAATAATAATAATAATAATAATAATAATAATAATAATAATAATTGGACCAGAACCAAAACTGGAACCAAAATAATCAAAACAGAAACTGAAATAATAACCAGAATAGTTATCAAAATAAAAATCCAAATTATAAAGGAAGAAATTTTAATCCAAATTTTCGTAGAAATAATTTCCCCTAAACGTCATATTACTATTTTTTCTTAAAAAATTTAACTACTCTTATACAACTTTAACTTTCCTTTCCTTTTTACATACTTTTACCTATAATTCCTCAAACTTGGGAAAACATACATTTTTTGGATCAATTTTTTGACATTTCTTGAAAGAGTATGAATTTTATAATTTATATTTTTGTTAATATTACATATTTTATTTATTTGTATTGTGTTATTTTTTTTATTTTATATATTTTTTTACCTTATTTTTGCGATCTATAACTCCGTATTTTCTTTCTTGACCCACTCTCGTGTTGTTCGGCAACCCCGTCTGGCCAACTGTTGTTGTTTCGGCGCAATGTCAGGTCCACCAATTTCATTTTCCTTCGGCACAGCTCTCTACAGTACTTCTCCAGTTTGCTGTTGGTTTAGCTCTTGCAGTAAACTCGAACGGCTTGTAATTTGAGTTTGACAATATTATGTTCCGAGGAACCCCAAAAGGATATTTTTCCCTTTTTTCCTTATTTTCTTTAATTACAGAAGAAATGCATTTTCAAAAAGTTTTAAAGGTTTTATGATCTTTGTGAACGTCATTGATGTCAATCATATTATTCAAATCAGGCGTGATTGCCCTATTTTGAGACAAATTAGGTGTTTCAACCTACTTTTTGATATTGGACGAAGTCCACAATTTTTCACCTCCAGATGGTTTTTCAGTCACTTTCTATATGTTATCAGATGTCCCGGTGGACACACAAGTAAGAAATACTCGTGGAATTGGCTTAACTTGAGCAGCAGAAATTTCTTCTGATGGAACAATGCGCTTTTTAGTAAAAGGTACATTAGTTTCCCTGATCGAACGTTTCTCTTCCTCAGTCAAGTTCACCTGAACACCAACATCAACTTTTGGTTTACGGAAAGTGGGCACATAGTCAACATTTTGATACTTCAAAGCATTCAACTCATCTCCAAGTTTTGTTTTGATATTGAAAATATAGGGATAACATTTGTCTATGTACGGCGTTATAATCTTATTGCGGATTGTAGCTAGTCCAATACTATAACCTGGATGTAAATTTCTTTTCAATGCCAGGATATTGTTGAAGCAGCTAACATCCACAGTAGAAACCCAATGATCCCGAATAAAGGATTTGAATGGTGTAATTTTTGACTCTTGTGTCATATCAATCAGATTGATAGTACACAAATGAAGAAATCTACTCTCAACGATTTCATTGGTTTTGTGTTGAATCATGATCAATGATTCCAACACACCAGTAAGAAATGTAAGTGGTACACCGTGTTCTTGAGTCAATGTCTCAGCTTTACTGAAAGCAAAAGACAACCCAACCTTTATTTCGATGCCTTCCAGCAAGTAAATTCATAGTGACAATAACATACCATTTACAAAGGTAACTGCTTCCTCGCAGACTGCTAAATTGGAAATGTGTAACCACCTGTTGGCTTGGAAATTAATATGATCCATCCATCCCTAATGTTTCCTCGTGCTCTCTTGCCATGTTGGTTGATCCGGATGCATTAAATAATTCACCA